>JAADXX010000024.1:0-89524 GCA_023338025.1 Phytopythium oedochilum | reverse complement strand
ACGAGGCCACATGGCAGAGCTACGTTGATCATTGCGTCAAAGTGGAGGACAAGTACCTCGCTTTAGCCGACGACGTGCACCTCGATTTGGATGAGTAAATACAATCTACCGAAACGTTTAATCTAGTGGCCCGATTCAAACGCGGTGACATGCTGTCGAACAAGTAGATTCGTCGCCTCATTACCAACCTAACATTTCCCGCCAAAATTTTAATATTTAAATATTTTACTAATATTACGAGGTAACTTAATAACTGAAATAGACTTTAGTCTACATTTTATTCATTTCGAGAAAAACGCATTCAAAGTTTACACACCTGTTTTCGAATTTAAGTGAATTATTGAGAAATGCCGACTTTTCTGTTTCGTCTCCGATACTAGAAAATAAATAATGACGATAAGCATTGTTCTAAGCGAAGCAGATTGAATTAGGCTATTCTGACACCACTACTGGAATCGCCGCGCGATTTGACCCCTATACAGTGACTGTAAAAAAATCTCAATTTTTCAAAAAAATGGGATACCTTTTTTGGCGCGGCAACAGCTCGGCAGAAAAATCGAGTTCCTGGACAAACGGCACACCAAGATGAAGAGGAAATCAAGCGCTTTTCGATAGTGTGCTTAGATTCGATTTTAATTTAATGTATGTAAGGATCGTTTCGTTTCGCGCAGTCTCATGTGCATCGTCGGTCTCGTGTAGCTTCCTCGCTCGTTCCCTAAGACTTCAGAGAAGTCCCAGCGTCGGTGGCTCACATGCCAGTGGACGTGATGAGTGTGTGGCCGCTGCTCGCTCATCACTTGCGGTCGGAGACCGACCGACGGCCAGACTGAGACGGATCAAGTGCTAGAGGAATGCGCGTCTTGGCGACGATCCGGCGGCGCTGCCGCCTCCATGGGCGCGTCCTGGCCGCTCGGACGCGCGCTCCGGTCGGTGCAGCGCTTGCTACTGCGGCTCCGACGTCCTCGCCGGCTGGAGCGACGCTGGCGGCGGCGGCGCTGACTGCTGGAGCCGCCTGGGCGTCATCGAACTGGGCGAAGAGCGAGGCTGAGCGCCCGCTGACGGCCGACGATTCGCTCTACCCGCCGATCGAGCCCTTCCGCACCGGGACGCTCCAGGTGTCGGACGTGCACACGCTTTACTACGAGGAGTGCGGCAGCCCGACCGGCAAGGCGAGATAGATGGATACGGCCTTAGAGAGCGCTGTCGGTCTCCTCCGACGCGTCTAACCCTCGCGCCTGACTCCACCTTCAGCCGGTCATCATGGTGCACGGCGGCCCCGGCAGCGGCTGCTCGGCGAGCATGCGGCGCTTCCACGACCCGGAGCACTACCGCATCATCTTGTTGGACCAGCGCGGCGCCGGACGGAGCACGCCGCACGCGTCGCTACATGACAACACGTGTGTTTGCCTCGTCCATCCGTCCGCTCTCTCGGTCGATTGTCTCGACCGCGACTAACTGACGGACGCTCATGGCGCAGCACGTGGCACCTGATCGACGACATGGAGAAGCTGCGGCGCCACCTCCAGGTCGAGCGCTGGCAGGTCTTTGGCGGCTCGTGGGGCAGCACGCTGGTGCGTCTAGGCCGCGGCTCGGACGCTGACCAACTGACCGACTGACCGATCGACTGACGCGTCGACTCCCCCAATGACCAGGGCATCGCGTACGCCGAGACGCACCCGACGCGCGTGACGGAGCTGATCGTGCGCGGCGTCTTCCTGCTGCGTCAGCACGAGACCGACTTCCTCTACAAGGTGCGTCCGTCATCGGCGGCTGGCCGTCACCAAGTCGATGGGGGCAGGCAGGAGCGAGGCTGGCTGACGCTTGCGCCTCAGCACGGAGCCAACTTTTTCTTCCCGGAGCGGTGGGAGGCGCTCGAGAGCGCGATCCCCGAGGCCGAGCGCGGCGACCTGATGGCGGCGTTCGGGCGGCGCCTGACGAGCGACGACCCGAGTGTGCGCCTGGACGCCGCCAAGGCGTGGGCGACCTGGGAGCGCACGACCAGCAACCTCATCCCGCCGGTGACGCCGCTGTCCGCTGTCTTGGCGAGCGTGTGAGGCCGTCGCATTGATCGAGAGCGGTGGGTTGTGTGGCGACAGGAGGACGCGGAGGCCAAGGTGAAGCGAGAGGTCGAGGCGACCGAGGCGTTCGCGCGCATCGAGTCGCACTACTTCCTCCACCAAGGCTTCCTGCCGACGGACAGCTTCCTGCTCGACAACGCCTTCAAGATCCGGCACATCCCGACCGTGATCGTCCAAGGACGGTGCGTCCGTCTCGACCATCGTCTCGACCGTGGATGCATCGTGGCTGATGCAGACGGTCTTCTGGCGCAGCTACGACCTCGTGTGCCCCATGAAGACGGCGTGGGAGCTGCACAAGGCGCTGCCTGAGGCCGAGCTGCGCGTCGTGCCGGACGCGGGCCACTCAGGGCTGGAGCCCGGGACGGCCAAGGAGCTCGTGGCCGCCACGGACCGCTTCAAGCACGCGTGACCGTGGGCGGGCTTCCACTACATTGACATGGCTCCGCGAGGATCACTTCTACGGGGCCACTAGGCCCGCTCCGGGATGGATGGATGCCTCCGACGTGACCACGACCGTCGCATTGGCGCTTTTAAATACTGCGCGACCTCATAACTTACCCGACACTGTACAGAGTGGAGCGCGCGCGCTACTTCTTGGCGCGCTTGGGCTTGGGCTCGGCGTCTGCCGGCGCGTCCTTCTTGACGCGCTTGTAGCCGCCGTGCTTGGCGCAGAGGCCCGAGGTGCCGCGCGCGCCGGTCATGCAACCGTCGACCGTGCAGCGGTAGCCGCCGCCGTGGAAGAGGCACATGGCGCTGCTGCCCTGCGCTCCCTTGGGGCACTCGGGCGCCGCGCACCGCCGGCCGCCGCCGTGGCGCTGGCACAGCCCCGACTTGCCGCGCGCGCCCTTGGCGCACCCGGGCGCCGAGCACTGGCGGAAGACGTTCTTGGAGCGCGGCTTCTTGGCCGCGGGCTGCAGCGACGCGCGCGCCTTGGCCTCGTGCTGCGGAGTTGTCGTGGAGGAGGACGATAGAGCCTCGACGCTCTCCGAGTCGTCCACGAACAGGGCCGGGATCGAGGACGGCTGGAAGAGCGCGTAGCCGTCCGCCACGTCGTCCAGGAAGTGCTCTGCTTGGCTTGGGTGCCGCACCGGCAGGTATCCCGCGAGTGTGTCGGAGGTCGAGAGCGCGTCCGGCGTCAGGGAAGCCGCGGACGGCGGGAAGAGCGGCTCGATCCCGTCGGAGGACGCGTCGGGGCCGCTGACAGGACCGTCGGCCGCGTGCTGCATGGACGAGAGCAGCACGGCGTCCGCCAGCGCGGCTGGGGACTCGGTCGCGGCCGAGATGGCGTCTCGGCCAGCGTCCGGGACGGACGACGCGCCGTGGAGCAGCTTGCTGGCGAACAGACCCGGGTGCGGAGACGTCGGCGGCGGCGCGGTGCCGGCCTTGAAGCTGTGGAAAATGTTCTCCGAGATGGGGAACTCGACGAACTCCTGCTGGCGAGGCATGGAGCCCATGAAGGCCGTGGACTTGCCGAGGAACGAGCCGGTGGTCGCGGCCGTGGGCGGCAGCGGCAGCCGCACGGACGAGGCGGCGGCGGCAGCGGCGGCAGCGGAGGCGCTGTCGGCCGCGCCAGGCACACCCTCGGCCGGGTCGAGGCGGAAGTAGCCGGGCAGCAGCTTCTCCTCGGCCTCGAGGATGCTCAGCGGGTTGAACCGCGGCCGGTACTCGGGCACGTTGTCCGTCACGCGCGGGATGCAGTACGGGTCGGACCGCAGCACGACCGTGGCCGGCTGCTCCTTCAGCCGGTCGTTCGTGAACAGGTAGTGCATGTCGGCCACGTTGCGCGTCGGGTAGTACTCCTGCACGACGACCTGGTCCACGTCCTCCACGTCCTCCTCTCGGCCGGTCCTTCGGCTGCTGCTGCTACCAAGCCGGACCATGGGTGGCGTCGTCGGGATGACCGCGGCGTCCGCAGGAACAGCCGGGGCCTCGTCCGCGCTCTCGTCTGATGAGCTCTCGGTCACCGCGTGCACAAAGCGGCGCGGCTCCTCCAGCCGCGCCGGCCGCTTCTTCTCCCTCCTCCTCCTCTTCTCTTCCTCCTGGGTTGTGTCGCTATGGAGCGCGGCCGCGGCGCCGCCGGACGCGTCCGCCATGCCCTCGGCGCCGTCCGCGCGCAGCACGAGCAGCACGGACGCGGCGCTGGCGCGGTGGCGGTCCCGTTCGCTGCGTTCGGCGCGCAAACTCGCCGAGTGAGCGGCCATGGAGCGGAAGATGCGGCGGCGGCTCCCGCCGGTTCAGGAGGAGCACAGGGGCGGAGAACGGCCAGCCGCGGTCGCTGATGGACGTCCGAAGCGTTTACGCAGCCGCCGCGAGCGCCAGGAGCGCGCGGAGACCGACGGCGAGCGCGAGCGCGCAGGACTCGGCAGCCACTCGCGCGCCGCGATATGCGTGTGACCTGCCGCGAGTCATCTGCTGGCCGCCTGTTTTTGCGCTCACGGTACTGGGAGGGAGGTATACAAAGAGTGAGTGATAGCACCCGGAGGCGGTAATCGAGGGGGCTTTTATAGAGCGCTTTTTGGAACTTGAGGATCCGTGGCCGCCACTCGAATGCTAACCGCGAGTTCCGCCGCGACTAAGATGGGTATGCGGTCAACAGTTGTGTCGGGGTATCCATTCATACGGTTGATTGGAGTGAGTGAAGTATGGAGCAGTGACATGTTGCGAGATACAGTTATCGAGTCGTAGAGGTGATAGCGAGCAGCGGATGCGCTTCCCGGCATGGGTGTGCTGCGTGTTGCAACGAGATCAGTTTGAACGGCGGCACGCTTGTGAGACGCAGCGCGTCAAGCTTGGCCATGAACACTCGAGGCAATTGGTCTTGCGTCGTGGCTCCTTTCCGTGCGTGTTTCCCGGACGTCCAGCTTGGACTCCAAACACAGCGAGCGTCCTTCACGCGATGGACTCGGCCAATGTGCTCGTGAATGCGCATTCAACAGTGCTGAGTCAAGACGCGCGGAGTGAACGATGTGCTGCTCATCACCTCCCGACATTGGCGACTCGCGAGGACGGTGGTGGTGGCAAAGGCTAATATTAGTTAGTGACCTAGGAATTCCGCACCCTGCCAAAGAGGCGAGGGGCGGGCCGTGTCTCCGAAGTCGGAGAGGTTCTGAGGATGTGGGAGACTGCCGTGGTGGCTGCAGCCGTCATAGCGGGCGGTAGCCGGCGGACAACCTGACTGACCTCATCGTGAGGCCGCGACGGCATAATCCTACACTTGATGGAGCCTCCTCGCTGTTGGGAGACTGCGTCACGGAGCCACGGAGTCCGTGGTGCGTTCCTGTTGCAAGTTGCAACGCCCGTCGCCTTGCAAGTTGCAACACCACACACAGCGGCCAGCTCCACCTGCAATGGACCCTTCGCCATACCACAGTTCGTGTAGATCGCGACGACGCGACGACGCCATGACAGCGTAGCATCCTCGACCAACCCAACCATGACCCGCTTCAAGTCGGACAAGAGTGGTGTGGGCCACCTCACGCTCACTTCAACCACTCTTGTCCGTATAAGACCATCCCATTGAATCTTCGTATCTTCATCCCCAAACTGAAAGCGAACCATTAGGGGCAGTTATATCAGGACAGTCCGCGTCGTTTCGCGCCTCGGGGCGTCAATGGCGGCCGCGCTTCCATGGAAGCGGCGCGGCGCGTGCGGCTTCCCCGGGGAACGGACGCCGCACCATGCGGTCAGAGCCGCGGAAGGAATCGCGAGCGGTCCGCGGCGGGTCGGCGGCGTAATTATAGAAGCCGCGGGCGGTCCGACGGGCTCCGATCCCTCTCACTCCCGCTTCCTCCTCACTCGCGCTTCCTCCTCACCCGCGCCCATGACGCGCGGCGCCAGGCAGCAGGCGCTGCTGCGGCTGATCGCGGACGACCCGTCGCTCGCGGCCAGCGTCGATGCGGCGCTGCTGGCGGCGATCGCGCTGGGCGGCGGCCAGGAGGCGGCCGAGACGCTCGACAAGGCGGCTGGAGTGTCGACGGATGACGCGTCCACGGGCGTGACGCTGTACACGGACGCCGCATCCGTCGTGCTGCTGGACCCGAGCGCGTTGAGCTGCCCAGCCGACGAGCGGCGGCTGTCGGACGCGGCGGGTCGCTTCGGGTCGGCGTCGTCGCTCCAGTCGGCGTCGTCCTGCTGCTCGTCGGTGTCGCAGCCGTCGCCTAGCAGGAGCCGACGCGGCAAGCGCGCGAGTCCGACGCCGGGGCTTCCGCTGGGCTCGAGCAGGAGCCGCGAGCTCATCGAGCGGGTCGTCCAGGCCGCAGAGACCACGTCCCAGGCGCTCCACTCGCTCTCCCAGTCGTCCCAGTCGGGCACCAACGCGTCCGAGCACAGCGAGGTCGAGGCCAGCAGCGGACCACTGGCGCCGCGCGTCGTGCTCGACCACCGGTGCTTCGTGTCGCGCGACCAGTATGTTCCTCACAGGTCAGTCGCTCGCTTTGCCTTCGCCCTTGTCTCTCTCTCTCTCTCTGACGCGTCCATGGACCGGTCCGCAAGCGCAGCGCGCGCAGGGCGTGCACCGTGTGTCTCCGCGAGTTCTCTCTGCTGCGCCAGCGCCACTCGTGCCGCATGTGCGGCGACGTCGTCTGCAGCCGCTGCTCGGCGTTCCAGCCCGTGGACCTGCCGGTAGTGGACAGCAAGCTGCGCGTCTGCTCCTCGTGCTTCATCGCGTACCGGAAGCGGCTCGAAGGCGGCGACGGCGACGGCCAGGAGCAGCCGGAGGGCCGAGACGAGCGACAAGCCGGGAACAACGCCGCCGAGCCGCTCTGCTACGTGCTGGTCGAGCCCGAGACGATGGCGCTCGTGGCGAACGCTGGCCCGAGCAAGTCGGACGCCCGCGCGTCGGCGTCCAAGACCAGCCGCTCGGCACCGCCGCCGGTGCTCACGCCGTCGTCCAGCAGCTCGGACATGGCGTCGATGAGCGAGAGCAGCTCGTCGCTGCTGTCCTTCGAGTCCGCGCCGAGCGACTGGCCGTGGGAGGACTCGTCGCTCGACCCTCGAGGTGGCGCGAGCGACGAGCTCGAGGCGGCGAGGCGAGCCCGGCAGCTCGAGCGCGAGGTCGAGGCGAGCGAGCAACGCATCCGGCTGCTCGAGACGCAGATTGCGGAGCAGGAGAACCAGACGGAGCTGCTGTCCATGGAGCAGCAGGCGCAGCTGCAGGAGGCGCGCGCCACCATCCAGGCGCTGCAGGAGCAGCTCCGGCGCCAGGAGCTGAGCGCCAAGGAGGCGGCGCACGCGCGCGACTCCATCTGCTTGCAGAACCTGCACAAGCTGCGGAAGACCGAGCTGGCCGCCGGGAGTAGCAGCAGCAGCAGCTGTAGCAGTAGCACCGACGGCGACAGCGACGACAGCGTGGCGCTGCGCAAGCGGCTCAAGGTGCTGGAGCGGCAGCTGCAGCAGGCCGGCATCTCGGTGGCCGATGTCGTGCCGTACGACGTGGCGCGGCGCAAGGTCGCCGAGATCTCCAAGCGGCTGCAGGAGCTTGGCGCGAGCGACGTGGCCGCGGGTGACAGGCTCGCGCAGGCGGCCGCTCGCAGGGAGTACTTCATGCTGGAGCAGCAGATGGACAGGTACCACACGGCGCTGCTGCTCACGGACGAGTACATCGACGAGCAGCGGCGCGCGGAGGAGGCGTGGGAGGCCGCGCACTGCGAGGCCAACGCGGCCGCAGCCAAGCTGCTGAGGTCCGCCATCCCGGTCGACGTGTCGCGGCGGACGGAGCGCGGGTTGGTCGAGCAGCCGACTCCGACGGGCGTTGCGTTCCCGAGCGAGCTCGCGCGGAGGCTCAAGCGCACCAACGCGCTGCAGCTGCTGCGCGTGGATCCGCGGGTCGTCTCCAAGATGCACCCGAGCGTCATCGAGGCGTTCCGGACGTCCGGACTGGCGCTGGTCGAGCGTCGCGCGCTGCATCACGCGCTGAGTGCGCCTGCCCGAGCGTGGAAGGCGCGGCAGCAGGCGGACGAAATGGCTCGCCGCAAGCTCGGATGGTTCAGCAAGCTCAAGGACGCGCTCGTGCTCGCCATCGACGCCGAGGAGAGGCACCTCGCGGCGACGGACGGGACGACGGAAGAGCACTCGTGTGGCTTGATAGGGCTGGCTTGTCCGGTGCGCTCGGACGCCAGGATGCGCGCGCTCTATGGCTCCGGACTGGGCTTCCCGAGCGAGCCGAAGTTCCTCCCGGCCGAGATCGTCAAGGGCGAGCCGGACGGCGTCGGTGGTAAGGCACGCAAGGAGGCCGAGCAGGTCGCGCAGGCGTCGACTGCAGTCGCCCAGCGGCGAAGACAGGAGCTGCAGACCCACTACGGGCCGCGCAACGTCCGAGAGCTTGCGCTGGCGCTCGGTGCATTGGACGAGACGGAGGCGTTGCTGGGCTGCGTTCGACAGCAGGACGATGCGTTCCCAATGCACAGTCTTGGCGTCGAAGGAGCCGTCGAGATGGCCAGCGAACGCCTTGTCGCGTCGGTGAAAGAGCTCGGCCTCGCACTCGCCAAGCGCGCTGGCGTCTCGCTCACAGGCAAGCGGCAGTTGGCGACCGACGCGTTAGACACGCGCTCAGGCGTCGAGGTGGCGTTCTCAGCCGATGCGGTCGCCTTTGCGCGGTCGGTGATGAGCGACATGGCTGGTCTGTTCGCCAACCGGTGGCCTGTGGAGCTGCAGCGCGCGTTCACGGGCGTCTCGGAGCTGCTGAGCGACGTCTCGGACAAGAACGCGGCTGCTCTCGACCTCCTCGCGCTGGCCAACGTGTCAGCTTGGCGTGGAGAAGACGCCTTTGGCCGGACAGCATGGAGGGATCGGACCCAGGACACGACGAACGGGGGAACCCGGCCAACATCCGACACTTCGCTGCGACTCGCGGCCGAGCCGACCAGCGCCGCCATGTTCGACGCCATCCGCGCGCGCCGCCGCAATGCCCGAGAGGAAGAGTCCGCGTCGCCAGCGGCGTCCGCTCCGGCACATCGACCGCCGTTGAGCGGGACGAGCGGCCGGCCGTCGGACCTGCTGGCTGCCATCCGAACCCGGAAGACGACGCAGAGCGCGGCCAAGGCGTAGCGAGACGCGTCCGACGGGCGTTTTTGTGTTGCAGGGCGGTGCGTCGATGGGTAACGAATGGGCTGGTGGTTGGCGTGTGGCCTGCCCCCAGCGTCCGAATGCCGCGTGGTGCGTCTTGTCAACAATGGTGGCTGCATTTATCTCCTCTCCCTGGGTCATGAGGGTCCTGCCGCCCTCCGCCTTGGCGCCTCGCACCACACTATAAGCACCCGCTCGCTCTCCGTCTATCGGTCTATCGAGCGGCAGGCAGGTCACTCACTGCACCACGAAGCACATGTCGACCGGCTTTGGCTCGCGCTTGAGCAACTCCATCGTCTCGCTCAGCCGCAGGCCCTCGGTCGGGCGGTTGTTGAACGACACGAGCCAGTCGCCCGGCCGCAGCTGGCCCAGACCCGGCGAGTACCCCTGGCCAGTGAGCCGCGACACGACGATGCGGCCGTGCTTGCGCTTGAATGTGATGCCTAGCGGTCCCTCGCTCCAGCGGACCTGGAGCTCAGGCGGCGCCAAGTTGGCCGCCGCCTCGCTCTCCAAGTCGAACGACGACGGCATCGGCGGCGGAGGCTCAAAGTCGAGAGGCGGAGGGATGCCGTCGTCCGACAGCGAGAACCCATCAACGGACTGGTTGCGCATCCGCTCGGACTCGAGGTACTGCCGACGCAACTCCTGGAGCCGCGTGCGCGCGTTCGTGATCCCCAAGCCGGGGGTGTACTCTGGCGGCGGGGGGAGCGGCAGCCCCATGTCGAACGACGGCGGCAGAGCTCCTCCGTACGGGTTATGGCCGTAGTCGGCAGGCGTCATCTCGCTCGAGATGCTGTAAACGTCACTCCGTGGAGAGTGCTGCGCCGCGCCTTGTCCTGCTATAAAGCCCGCCATATCCACGACGGCATCAGGAGGTAGCAGGGGAGGAACGGAGCTGTCTCGGGGCCGACCCGATTCCGTGAACATGTCCATGTACGACGGAGGCGGCGGAAGGTCGGGCACCGCATCATCCACCAGATCTGGCGGTATATCGGGCTGATTCCCGTCGAACGACTCGGACGCGCCAAAGGCTGCGTAGGCTGGCGGCGGCAGGTCGGCATCTAGGTCAATACTGGCGTTGTTCCGCGGAGAAGCGAGGCCACAGTCCGACGGGTCGTAGCTGCGCTGGCTCAGGCCGCCCTCAGAGTACGCGTCGATGTCCCTGTGCGCTGGCACGCCGAACATGTTGCCAGGTTTCGGGGCTGCGAACGAAGCCGCAAAGAGCTGTCCCGAGCCGGCACGCTCGAGCTTCGACCACCGCGACGCAACTTGCTGCTGTCCGCTGCTGTGTGCGCGCGCGATGGACGGACGGGCCATGAACTGCTGCTGCTGCTGCTGCTGTGCCCACTCCTCTCGTAGCTGCCGGAAGGATGGGACTTCGCCGCTGACGACGTCTTCCTGCTGCCGCCGTATGCGCCGGCTGCTACTGCGGCGCTTCTGGAAAACGAGGACGACGGGCTTCTTGACGGACTTGAGCAGGTCGAACGCCCCAGCGATGCCGAGCGCGTCGACCTCGACGCCGGCAATGCGCACGAAGATGTCTCCCGGCGCCACCTGATTGAGCTGGACCGGGTCGCCCGCGCCAGTAAGCCGCGACACGACCACGCGCCCCTTGCTGGACGTGCGGATCTGGATCCCGAGAGGGCCCTCCTTCCAGAGAACTGTGTACTGCTGAGGCTCCAGCGGGGTCGGGGTCGGCGTGAGCGACGGGGACCGCAGCAACTTGGTGTCGTTGCTGCTCGTGGACGCCGGCCCGACGCGCTCCTGCTTGGCGCGGTAGAACCGCAGGTAGACGGGCTTGGTGGCGCGCATCATGAGCGTGACGGTGCTCTTGAAGCCGATCTCGTCCGTCTTGAGCCCGTTGATGCCGACGAGGATGTCGCCGGCGGCGATCTGCGCGACCGAGGGCGTCGTCCCTGTCCCGGTGACCGACTTGACGGTCGGCATCCCGTTGCGCTGCTTCAGCTCGCAGCCGAGCGGGCCTTCGTCCCAAACGACGTCGTACTCGTCGTCCTCCTCGGGCGCGTTCGCGTCCGCGGCGTCGGCCGTCCCCATGCTGCTGTCGTCGGCGCTCTTGCCGTCTGCGGCTGCGTTCCAACTGCCGGCTGCGTCCTCGCCCGGGCGAGGCACGACGACGTAGGACCCGTCGACGGACCGCCGCAGGTCCACCGTCTTGTTGGAGGGCGTGGGCGAGGCGCCGAGCGTCGGGCGCTCGGCCCCCGGGCTGCCGGTCATGGCGGCCAGCTCGCTCATCTGGAGCGGCCGGAACTCGAGCCGCACGGGGAACTGTGGGCTCTTGAGCCGCGCGATTACGTCCAGGAACGGCGCGCGCTCGACCGACTCGCCGTTGAGCGCGACCAGCACGTCGCCGGCGCGCGCGTAGTTGAGCCCGGAGGCCGTGCCCTTCTTGTTGACGCGGCGGATGACCGCGCGGTCGCTCGGGTTGGCCTTGAAGAGCAGTCCGAGCTGGCCGCCGCCCCAGACCACCTCGTACGCGCCCTCTCCGTCGTCCGCGTCGTCCTCGTCCGTGTCTGCGACAAGCAGCAGCTCCGCGGGGGCCGCGCTGCCGCCCATGACCTCGGCCAAGTCGATCGGCGGCGGCGGCGGCGGGCTGTCCAGCGCCAGGTTCTCGGCCAGCGCCAGCGCCTGCAGCCGGCTGTACGCGCTCCTGGTGACGCTCTGCGAGGGCGACAGCGCCCCGGCGGTGTGCGCGCCCGTCGACATGGCTCCCTCGCGGCCTGACGACCGCCACGACCGCGCGCAAGGACCCGCGCGAATGGGTTCGCTCGGCCGATGGAGAACTGGGAATGCGGTGTAGGAAGGACGTACAATCGGGAAGGTACTGTGCAGTATCGTAGTTCCCTGATAAGTACGAGTACTGGCCAGCCGCCAGGCGCACTTGTGCGGGGTACGGTGCGCCTATCGTCGTCGTCGTCGCGTTGTGGAGTGCCAAGCGTTTTGCAGAATGCGGTAGATGAGGACGAGAATCGGGTAGAAGAGGGATCGCGCATGAAGAGCGACGGATCCTCTCGTAGACGATAAGAACCAGCAGGATTACTCTACGATTAACTACATGAATGACCATGCGAAAGTATGTGTTCATACAGGTCTGAGAACGTGAATCGAAAAGGTCTGTTGGGTCCACTTTTCACATCCATCCACTGCAGCATGATGACCACGCATGGAACAACGGGCAGTCTGCGCGTGTGGACAGCGTGGACGCGCCACGAGCGCCTCGCGAGCGCCTCGCGCACTGCTGGCGACTTGCGGACCCACTGCCCGTCGCGCGCCCAGAGCGCCGGCGCCCAAGTCCTTGAGCCAAAGGTGGCAAGCGCCAGCTGTCGCACATCCAACGCCACCTCTATTCGCTCTGCTCTGATAATTACAGCTCCCGCCGCGCGCACACACACACATAGACACGGAGACTCACAGCTCCTCGCCCTCATAGGAGGAGCCCCAGCGGCGCCAGTTGCTGCTGCTGCGCACCGACGCGTCCGACTTCTTGCCGGCCGCGCCGCGCTTGACGTGCTGGTTCGACTCGCCCGAGACGATGGGCGGAGACAGCAGCGCGATGCTGGACGCGTCCGAGACGACGGGCGACCTGGGCGAGCCCAGGATCGACGTCTGCTGCCGCTGCTGGTGAGGCGCCTGCATCACGGGCGTGAGCGGCTCGGCCTTCTTGGGCCGCTCCAGTTGCACCTGCTGCTGCTCCTGCTCCTGCTGCTGGTCCCTGCGCGACCCGCGCGAGTTGGCGCGCGACCGGGCGGAGCCCTGTGAGTTGGTGCGCGCCCGCGACAGCCGCGCGATCAGCGTCGGCACGCGCTTCGCCATCGGCGTCGTGGCCTCGTGGTACCCTGCGGGCGTCTCGGTCGGGATGAGCGCGGCGTTGCGGCTCGAACGGCCAGACCGCGTGGCCGTGCGCGCGTGGGACGCGTTCGAACTCTTCTTGGCCCTCCGGCTGCTCGTGCACCAGTACACGAGCACGCCGACGCAGATGAGCACGACGACGGCGCTGGCGAGCACGACGTACATCCACCAGAGCCAGAAGAAGCAGCCGCTGCCGAAGGGCAGGTACGTCGACCACGAGCTCTTCTCCTTGAGCGTGCTCGAGAAGCACGAGCACCAGTCCGTCGTGCTGTTCGTGACCGAGATTTTCTTGGTCGACGTCACGTCGTTCGGGCAGTTGTCCGCGACCGCCAGTCCGATCTGCTCCAATGACACACATAGTCGTTAGCACGCCACCCGCTTGCTGTATCTCCCAGCTAACGACTGCCCACCTTGGCGTTGGTGCGGTCGTGGAACGAGAACAGTCCATCCATGAACACGTCGCCCAGCACGGTCGCTGAGGTCTCCGAGATGCCGATAGCGCGACACGGCGTGTCCATGTTCTGGCCGTTCATCTCGGGCCGCCAGTAGTACTCGGGCGGGATTTCGACGGTGAAGTGCTCGGTCGTCGAGCTCGAGTCGTCCGACTGCATGCCGAGTGTGATGTAGATGGACGGCAGGGCGAGGAGCGCCGAGCTGTTGGACATCGGGTCGCAGTAGTCCTCACAGCACGTGGTGGTATCGCTGAAGTAACTCGTGTCGAAGTCGGGGATCGCTTCCAGCGTTGCCGCCTTGATCTGCTCCATGAGTGCGTTATACACATCCGACGGAAAGCCCATGTTGCTCGTGCCGGAGTCAATGAAGGCCTCGGGTTCGTTGTAAGCGTCGCACGGCATCCCGAGGCTTGTGCCGTCGAAGCCCACGTCCGTCACCGTCACCACATACCACGCCTCCTGCATAGATACAAGGCCATGTCGGTTAGTCAGCTCTTCACACACCAATACGACCGGCCGGCAGCCACACTGCGACGCACATATGTGATCGGCGTGTACAGCATGTCGCCCGTGTAGTACGACTCGCCGTTGGGGCCTTCGCTGCCACCGACGGTCAGGTAGCCTGCATGCAGCGAGTACGTGTCGCTGTCCAGCATCAGCGCCTGCATGATCCCGCAGAGCTGCATCCCGAACACGTCGTCGGTGCCGCCCTCGTCGACGAGAGATTCGTAGAACGACGTGATGGAGCGACTCGACGCCGCCGCCAGCACCTCGTAGGCCAGTCCTGTGATGCCGTCGTACGTCGACCGGTAGAAGGACTCCTGCTCCTCGATGACCA
The DNA here is from genome assembly GCA_023338025.1 of Phytopythium oedochilum. Lineage (NCBI taxonomy): Eukaryota > Oomycota > Peronosporomycetes > Pythiales > Pythiaceae > Phytopythium > Phytopythium oedochilum. Next base: position 75,227 of record JAADXX010000024.1, on the reverse strand, counting down.
GGAACGTCTTGGTGACGGACCCGAACTCGTCCGACGACCACTCGTCCGTCATGAACTCGCCCCTGCCGCGCACATGAGCGTTGGCCCGTTGGCAAGAGAGGACGGCAGCGAGGCACACGAGATCGGGACGTACTGGATGGTGGCGCTGGCGTACGACAGCGAGACAGAGCCGCTGCCGCCGCTCGAGCACGTCGACGATGCGTCACAGGAGTAGCCGACTGAGGCGTCATCGCAGCAGCCAGCGCCAAGCACTGCATCATTCGCCGAGCCCGTGTCCGCGATCAGCCGAAACTCGTTCTACACACACGTGAAGCTCAGTTGGAGTCAAGCGGGGACTCTCTAGCGGGCGACAGTGGCGCACATACGCTCGAGCCGGACGCGGAGCCGTCCTGCGTGCCGATAGAGACCGAGATCGTGTAGGCTGCGCATCACAGTAGACCAGAGAGGCACGGGTATTAGCGCCGAGCCGACAGCAAGCGCCAGCGATCGAGGCCGCACCGGTCCCCGAGTCGATGCCCGTGAGGTCGAGCGCGTACTGCGCCTTGCCCGCGCGCGTGGGGGAGGCCGCGGTGCCGGCGAGCAGCAGCGCGCGCAGCAGCTGGCGCCTCATGCGCGAGAGCTGCCTCCTGCAAAAGCTGTCCGCTCCTGAATTACGCCAAAGAACATCAAGGCGGATAACGTAACCCGCAGTCAGAGGTTCAGTCCACGAAGCAGACTGAAACCTTGGGCAGTGACTGTAACCGGTACAGTGTTCCGTATTGCTGTCATTTACGGCACATTGTACCATACGTTGGAAACGTCACTATAACGAGGCAACAACGACACTGACGGCGTTTGAAAGGCAACGAGCAACAAACGACATCCGTGCTTCCGGCGGGAAAGGACGACGAGAGGCATGGCGGAGGCGACGGCGCTGCGCGCGCGCCCGCCGCGGCGCAAGAAGCGCACGGCGGCCGCTACGCCCTCGCGTAAGTCCAAGCGGAGTGGGGACCCGTCGCGGTCCGTGCTGGAGGCGCTCCTGGCGGGCGACGAGGACGAGATCGACGGCGGCCTTTCCCGCGACAGGGGGGACGAGCGCTCCAAGAGCGCGCAGAAGCGCAAGCGCCGGCGGAAGGAGCGCCAGCGGATGAAGAGGCGCATGGCTGGCGCCGAGAGCTCGGAGGGGGCGAGCGAGCCCGCGGCGGAGCTCGAGCCGGAGGGCGAGATCGACAAGGAGAACGTGCAGGTAAACAGAAGTAACCAGTCGGACGAGGGCGATGCTGCTGGGCGACACAGCAGTACAGGAAAGGATTCAGCGAGCTGCGAGAGTAACCAAGACGAAAGCGATGGTGACGCGCCCACGAACGATGACGGGGGCTCTCCGGTCATCCAGAAGCGACTGTTCTCGAGCAACCAGTCGACGAGCAGCGAGGAGAGCGACGCAACCAGCGAGCCGGCGCACGGACCGGGCGTGGATCAGGTGGAGGAGCAGCGCAACTACCACCGGTTCGTGAGCAAGTACGCGGGGGCGACTGCGGCGTCTGTGTTGGAGGCAGTCACGCCGCGTGATGAGAAGAAGAAGGCGAGGCGGGCGAGAGGTAACATGCCGTCGCCAATTCAGGAGGGGAACGAGTCCGTGCTCTTACAGACGAAGTACCGAGATACCGACGATGAGCCGGACGATGACGAGTGGCAGGCGGAGATCATCCCCGAGGACGATGACGACAAGTATGACCCGACGTACGAGCCGGGAACTGCGGACCGACGGCAGTCGTTGCGCTCGAGAGCGAAGAAACCGCTGCCGAAGGCCAAGAAAGCCGCCAAGGTGGATCGGAAGAGTCCAAGGACAGTTACCAGTGTGAGCGGTGACACTCGGTCGGCATCTGCAGACGAATTTTCCGATGCAGAGGCACCTGCAAAGTCAGAAAAGCCGAAGAGGCGGACGCGCTCTACGGTCTTGACGAACTGGAGTGTCGAGTGGCCGTTGAAGACGTCGCCCCCAATCGATCAGAAGTCACGCGACCTTCGACTAGTTCTGGTCGGAGAGGTGGAAGGGAAGGTGACGCGGTTCGAGGTTGCGAAGCGCTTCACATCGACTCACTTCACGTCATCCACAGACGTGTCGGTCTACCTGGATGGTCCTTTCCAAGCCAACGGGGCTGAAAGAGATGAGTTGCCTCCAGGACTTGCTGAGCTCATGAGCAAGGGAATCCCTGCGCACTGGAAGCGGCACCTCGCTCCATTTGTTCCGGGTGGACTATCGCCAACCGCAAAGGCCAAATCTACGAGGTGCGTCCTTGCGTTGGCTTTATTTGATTGAACACTATTGCTAATTGTCTGTCGTATCTGATAATGATGACAGGATCGGGGACTCTCGTGAGCGAGGGGCCATGCGGACACCCAAAGCTGCGCGTGGCAAGGAGGTTTGTCTCGTCATTTGGGATATTTCGTCTCACCTCATATGGTCACGCATTAACCCGAATGCTGTTGCTGCTGCTGCTGCTTCTTGCCTGCCAGCCGGCTGAACCAATGACACCCACAATGAAGTGGTGGACAGATTCAGGTGCCAGCAAGCCTTTGGACTCCCCGCGAGCGAAGAAGCATGCTCTTGTGAAGAAAAACGAGAACGCAAAGACGGCAGCCGCGAAAAAGCCGCCACTTGCAAAGCGTTCAGCATCTGCGATTGCCAAGACCAAGAAAATGAACAACGAAGGGGAACCGGATGACTGGACGCCGGAACAGCTCGAGGCGCTGGACGATGCCAAGCTGAAAATCCCGACGACCACCCCCAACTTTTGGGCTGAAGTCGCGAGCTTCGTGCCGGGCAAGACGTCCGACGAGTGCCGCGCAAGGTCCTTCGCTTTGTACTCGACCCCTCCGGAGCGAAAGTCGGGCAAGGGCAAGAAACGTGCGCTGGATGCGAGCGAGGGGCGCGTGCCGTCCAAAGTGGCGCGCGCCGGCACCAACAAGTTCAAGAAACAAGTGCGCGAGTTCGTCGAGGAGGTGGGTGCCACTTAGTGTTGCAATTTGCGTCGCTGTCGGCTGACCTGTGTTGCTGGTATGTTGTGCGTATCATGACAGTACGAGAAGAAGAACGTGGACGACATCTTTGCGGAGCAGGAGACGCCGATGAAGGCGCCGGCGCTCGCGATGGACTTCGATTCGCTGACGTCTCCGACCATCGTGACCCCGCAAAAGGCTGGTGGCTCAGAGCAAGACGGGGACGAGAGCGAAGACGCGTCGACTCCTGGGCTTCTGACCAAGCTGACAGCGAGCAAGCGTGATGACGTCGACTCGTACGTCCTCGGGATCAAGCGCCGACACACTGGCATCGCAATTGGTTCCAAGGCGGTGCGGACGAGTGGGCTGAGCACGCCGTCTGTAGCAGCGAAGAAGAAGAAGGGGAAGGCGGTGCACATGATGGCGGAGGTCGGCGATCGGTTGCTGGAAGGAGTCGTGAGTCCTGGCGGGACGACGCACGTGCGCATCGGGAAGGACGGCAGCTCGTCGGACGAGGACGAGGATGACGTGGACGAGGACAATGAGGAGCGCAGCGACCTCTCGGACTTTTGACGCTCGCGTGCGCCAACCAAGATGCAGAGTCCACGGACAATCACAGTGAGTGTATTTATTTCTTCCGTTCGTAGGCGCTGCTTATTTCGAGTGCGTCGTGTTCATGTGTGTCGTAGCGGAAAGAGCCTACTTCCGGCGATCTGTGCGCTCGTCGCTCATCCTTTGACGAGTCGCAGCGCGCGCTCCAGACTCGATTCAGCTCCTGCCGTTCAATGAGAGGCAGTATCGCGATTAGATCAAGCCACGAACGATCGTCAAGCAACGAGAGACAACATGACTCACCCGCTGCGGAAGCTGCGGCCACTTCTTCGAGCTCGTGCAGCAGCGCTGGTCGACTGAGCAGCGATGCCCTGAGCCTTTGGTTGTCGAACACGAGCGACCAAAGCGCGTCGCCTAGAAGCTCGAGCGTCCGCGGCGGAGAAGCTGCTGGCTGCCTGACATGGCGCGCGCAGGCGTCGACGATGCAAGGCAGCAGGTCCTCCCACACTGCAGCGTGGCTTTTGGAGACGTCAGCCAGCGCCAAGTTCCGCACCAACAGGTAGCCGGGCGTCTGCGTGTTTGGCTCGGCCGACTGCAGAATGTCCTGGACGATCAGGACGAGGTCGTTGCCGCTACTCGAGTAGATGGTCGCGGCGCCTTCTTCCCCGCTCGCGAGGGCACTCAGGACGCGCAGAAGGTGCCCCAAGTGCTCGGCATGGATGCGCTCGGGCGTCTTGCGCGTCTGCGCAGCCAGCTTCAGCCGCTCCTCGACCGTCTCGATGAGCTTGGCCACCACGCCGAACTTGACCATCCACTTGCGGCACTCGGAGCTGAGCATGGCGGCGCTCAGGACATCGCACGCCGCGTTTCGAAGCGGTGCATCGCGGCGATGGGCATCGCTAATGCTCTGCTGCGATGGGAGGGACGACCGACTTTGGAGAGGCAGGGCCAAGTCGTAAAGCAGCGACATGATGGATCGGTCGTCGGCAATCGAGGACGCAGACGGTGTCAGTGGCTGCTGCTGCGCCAGCGACGCCTTCGCGGCGTCGTTGCGGTACGTGTAGTTGCTCAGGAGCGTCACGGCCGATGAAAGCAGGGGCGACCCGCGAATGTGCGCGGCTTTCATCACGTTCCAGTTGGTCAGCAGCACGTCCGGGAGTCGCTGGGCGTTGGCAAGCTGCTGGTTGTCGGCGTCGGCGCCAATCAGCGAGCTCAGCACGTCCAAGTGCACGCTGATGCGGTCACTGAGCTCCAAGGCGCGGGCATCAGTCGTGCCGACGGTCTTCCGAGCACTTCCGAAGCCCCCTTCCGCTCGGATTGCCACGAAATGCGCCTTCATACTCGTCATGCAGAACTCCAGCCCGCGCTTCACCTCGACCAGGCGTCGTGACGCTTGATTCGACTCGAGAAGTGCCCGTAACGCACCAGACACGGCCCGGAGTGATGCAACAGGGTACGGCAAGGAAGATCCTGTCGGTGAGGCTTCTGCCGTGTCCGTGAACAGCTCAAATACCGCCGAGGTCAGCGAGCTTGTAGCGTCGCCATCCAGTGATGTGAACTGCGGGACAGTGAGCGCGACCTACGAGTGGCACAACGTCATCGTCAGCAATGCATTGGACTACATGCGTCGCCACTACCGCAACGTACCGACGTGACAACTCCAGCAAAGGCGACGCGGAAGGCGATTGGGTGCTTGATGCCCATCAATTCGGCAGTCGCTCGCATCAGGTCGAGCTCCAGCTTCTCCATCCCTGACGCAGGTAGTGCCTCGCCAGCTGCCGCTTCTCCACCATGTCGATCTGCCAGCAACTGGCTCAAGGTCTTGCCGATCTGGAGGAGTGACCCGTAGTGGAGCTCGACGAGACCGGAACCTCTTTGCTCGGACAAGCCATCTTCCTCCTTCTCCCCGGTGTCCAGCGAAGCCAACGACTCCTCTGTGTTTGCGATCAACTCCATCAACGTCCACTTGAGCGTAGTGTGCTGGGTGTGTTCGAAAGCGTGCAAGCGAGTCAATCAGCTGATCAGGTACTCCCGATGGTATCAAGCAACAGCATCGGTCGTACCTCGCTCAGATACCTCGCATGAGCCGTCCCGATCGCATCGACAGTGGCTTGAAGCACCTTGGTCACCTCGACTGTAAGCTCCAGCACGATCGGGAGGACCGAGTGACGCCATGTCCACGGATCGCAACTGCGCAGAAGTTGCGCAGATGACGCATAGTCATCGCACTTTGACGCCCACACTCGCAGCGACAGAGCCTGAACAAACAAAGAGCAGCACACACTCAGATGAAGATGCAAGCACAGATGGAGAGGCAGGTTGGACGCGTACCTTGACGAGTTGCGAGTACAAGTCGAGCTCCTCATCCGCGCGGCGCAATACTTCGATGGCGTTGCCGAATCGACCCGAGAACGTGTCCTGATGCTCTAAGATCGTCCGCAGAAGCCGCGCAAACGCAACTGCGCTATGGACTTGCACGTTCTCACTCTTCAACGCCCCAACAAGCAGCTTCACGCAACTGTTGGCGATAGGGCCGTCTCGATCGGTCACCGCGGCAATCTCGACTTGCTGCTCGCGCGATAGCTCTGGATACACGAGCAGCTTCGTGACGACAGCACACGCCTGCCCTCGGACCAAGTCGCTCTCGACCTCGTCCGATGCCGTCGAGACCGCCAGCTCCAGCATCCTCTGCTGTACTTCCAGGCTCGCAAACTCGCTCAGCACGGTGAACCCGAGCGCACGAACCTCCGACGAGTGGTGGAAGATCAACCGCGAGCACCAACTTCCATCCAAGACGACGTCCGCGCCCGTGTGCTGGAGAGGCTCGCTGCCTCGTCGGAGCTCTTGATGCGAGACAGTCTGGAGGACTCCAACGAGGCACTGCACCGCTGCGTAGAACACGTCGCTTTCGAGAAACGATCCAGGCATCCGGTGGCGGCAGATGACTGTAACGAGCGGCGAGGCCATCTCCACTAGCCTTTGGCGGATCACCATGTAAAACGGAGCGTCTGGGGTAACGTGGTCGCCTCGAATGCTTCGAACGAGGCTCCCGAGCAGCTGGAGCATCGTTGCGTGAACGACAGTGTCAGTCGAGTACACGACCGAGTAGTTGGTGCAGATAGTGGCCACGATGTCAGTGTCCACGACTAGCGACGGGAAGAGGTCGGCGACGCGCGATTCGCTGATGTGAAGCAGTAGTCGCGCTAGCTCCAGAGCGAAGAATGCGCACTTCGATCGCTGCAGCAGCGGTAACAGCGAGCGCTTGACCACAAGGAGCAGTCGCAGTTGCTCTGGTCGCGTCATGGCCGGAAGAGCAGCGCCTACCACGTGGACAACCGCGCCGACCACCACTTCGTCCCGCTGCGACTTCGGCTCCACACTGAAGTAGCGCTCGAACATGGATTCCCACTGCTGGGCAAGCCGACTGCAAGCCTCACGAGAGGCGCGACAGAGCACGATCAAGTGATATATCCCGTTCAGGAATCTTCCATGCGATGCCGCGTCTCGGAGCGTAGTGACGATCGCATCGTACTCTGCCCACGACGGTACAGACACGTTTGCTGCTTCTCCTTCACCGCCTGAGTTGTCGCTGGCGTAGCGAGGGTTCGCACCACCGTCTGCGACTTGAAGTTGAACGAGTTGGAACCAGGCCCCATCCACCGGCGCACGCGATGCTTTCAGTATCTGTGCGAGTTGCTCGGACTCAACGATAGGAACGCCGCACCGAGACCAGCGGCTAGCGTGAAGCCCAAACGCGGTCTTCATAGTGCTCAACACCCTCGCTGACCGACGATCCGCCGCGGAATGTACCGTGTCCGTGCTTGTTAGGCGACTGCTGCCCGAGTCGATGACATCCTCGACTGAGCACGTCAGCAGCAGCACAATGAAGTACATTTGCACGCGCACAACGAGCCGGGGGTCGAACACCAGCGGGAGAATGTCGCGCAAAAAGTCTGCGCTTGTCCGAACTCTCCGGCGCAACGACTCACTGCGGAACAGCAAGTTGCGCAGTAGTCGCAGTATGTGTGGGAACAGCGACTCGTGCTTCGAGTCCGAGTGCGGCGCAATGCGTCCGGAGAAAGCGTCGTGGCATAGCTCCAGTAGCTTGGTCATCTCTCCAAGCTCGTCAAACAAAGCCGCCATCGCCGGCGTCGTCGCTTCCAGCATGAGGTTGAGCTCTTTGAGTGCCGACTCTCGAACGACATCGGCGGCTGTGCGGACGATCTTGATCAAGTTGAAGACCTTCTGCGTCTGTGAGGATAGTTGGTGATCTCCTGCGGCCGGTCCCGAATCCCCGCTGTCCGACGGTAGCGGGTATTCCACGAGCTTCGTCTCCCAAGATGCATCCAGCTCGGCGTCCTCATTAAGCGAACTGGCGAAGGGGTCGTCGAGATTCGACTTGCCAGGGATGCTGCTGATTGAAGTATGAAGATCGCGCGACAAGACGCGCCGTATCCCTGATGCCGCAGCGCTCCTCAGATACGAGGAGTTGTGCAGAAGGCAGCGAGCGATGAGCAGCAGGCGCTCGCAGACGGACACGTGCTCCTCCACTCGGTTCAGTAGCTCAGCGAGTCGCGACCGCGAGGCTTGGCCAGCAACCGTTCGATCAGCTGACGCGCTTGAGGCTTCTCCGTACGCGAGAAGCTGCAGTACCGGGATGTGTGTCCGGAAGCCTTGAAGTTGTTCCGACGAGAAATGATGGCACTCGCCTGCAAGGACGTCTACAACTCCCCACATGGAAAAGAGCGCAGCACGTTGGCATTGGTCGTCGTCGGGCTCTTGAAGAAGCACCACTGCCCAGAGTAGCACTGCAAGAACAGGCTCGTGGCATACCACCAACCGCAAGAAGCGGCTTCGAGCTTCACTGTTGATTGTGCCGTAGACTTCTCCGCCACTGAGAAGCCCATTGAGGTGGCTCAAGGTCTTGGCAGCCGCACCAATTGTGGCGGAGCTTCGCTCGCTTGGCGGATCCAATACCATCCCAAGCAACCGGGAGATGATGCGTTGCATGAGCTCGACTTTTTCGCTGGTCCAGTCGCTGTTGGATACTGTGCTCCACAGTGAGAATGCGACTCCGTTCGCGATCGCTCCGGCGTCTTCGTGCTTCCAGATGCTTGCAGCATCCAGCACCTTCGTCGCGACTTGAATGGTTAGTGTTGACGCCAGGGACCACTGCGAGAACTCTACATCGGAGTTGTGTCGTGCAGTAGCAATGAAGGCTGCCATCTCGGCGCCATCCTTCTGTGCGGAGTGCTTCAGACGGACAAACGCTGGGATCGAGCCATCCAGATCCGACAAATACTGCACAACGCCGTCTTGGTTCCAGTCAAGGCTTGGGATCTGCAGCAACACTGGAGAGGATATCCATGCCTTGACTGTAGACCACAGCTCGCGAGGTACACGAATGCGTGTTCGCATTGCATTCTCTGATGCCTGATCATCTTCGTGGCCGACAGAAAACACGCTTGCCGGATACAGCTGCAGCAGGCAAATGATGAGATTTGTCAGTCGCCACTGAACCGTCAGCGGAAGTTCGCTATCGCCGCTGGAGTGAGCTGTCCGAGCTGGAGCGGCGATCGGGCGGCAGACGTCTCTCAGCACATTGAAGATGGACTCTAGTCGCTGCTTGTCCAACGCGTTAGGCATATCCGCGACCGAGGAACTCGCATCCGCTGCTTGCTTCTCCTTCAGGTATCCCGCCGCGACGTGCAGCATGTTGAGGATGTGCAGCCGCGGGTGCGTCGAGTTGCGGATCAACGGGAGGAGATTCATAAAGACCTTGAAAGCAGCGCCGCTGAGAGAGAAACCTGTCGCAGCGTTGGCTTCATCCTCGACGCCTGCAGCATACGATCGCACCGCGCGCTTCCGCCTCCGATCTGCTTTCGCTCGAGGGTAGAAGTGCCTCCGGTGGTTGTGCGTCTCGCGGTAATAGCCACTGTCGATTGTCGACTCGGACACCGCGAGCGTCGGGTCCATTGCGGACCTTATCGACTCGCCTAAAGCCGCAAGCAGCGACTCGATCGCAGTCATCGCTGCCATCAAGACTGCGCCGGTCAGGTTCCCGCGCTTGCTCGAGTACGTTGAGGAGCCGAGAGTGTCGAAATAGTTGACACCAAGGGAGACATCCGTCGCTTGGGGCTCGAGACATTCCTCCAGCGATCCCGCGGTCGATGGAAGCAGTGGCTGGCGTACCAGATGCAACAAATACTGGAGCACCGCCGGACGCTGAAGAAGCACCTCGGCGGGGAAATCGCGCAGCAGCGTCCGACTCACGTCGCGGCAGACGCCGACGACCTCCTCCGTCGTCGTCCGCAGCGTCAGCTTGACCTCGAACTCGAACAGGAACTGGTCGTCCATGGGGGCGAGTGGCACCGGCGCGAACCGCCAGCCAGCGGCCTCCAGCTCGGGCAGCTCGCTGGTCCACCGCTGCATCCGCTTTGTCTGCGACGCCGACAGCTGCCGCCTCGGTAGTACCTCACTCTCCTCTGGTGCCAAGCTCTCTGTCGGTAGAGCAGACCGTGTTGCTGGCCGAGGCGGCGGCTGTTGCCTGGGTTCTTGGCTGACGAAGCCTTGCGGAGTGACCAGCAGCCTCTGCAGTAGCTGTCGACGCGTAGAATGGTTACAAACGCGCACAACAGACGCAACCTAAAGCCCAGCGCACCTTCTCGTACGCAGCCTCCACCTCTGGCGCCTTGCCGACGGCCGCGCGCTGCAGCTCGAGGGCCGCGCCGCTCTCCTGGAGCGACTCCACCAGCTCGCTCGAGCCGCTCTATCGAGGGTTTAAAGGCGCAACGTCAGTCCTCAGCGGCCGGAGACAGTGTCGAGGACAGCGCAGAGCGGCCATACGCACCGCGACGACCAGCTCGAGCACGTGCAGCGCGTCCAGCTCGAGCGCGGGCTCTCGCAGCGCCGCCAGCAGCCGCGGGGCGAGCGCCTGTCTCGTGGCTTCGAGCTGCGCGACGCCCACGAGGCGCTCGCGCAGCTTGAAGCGCAGGCTCTGGAGCGCGCGCGCGCGGATGCCTACTAGCGGGTGCTGCAGCTTGCGGACGAGCGCGGCGCACCCGCCATCCCCGGCGGCGCTGGAGTCACTGGAGGTGCTGGCGTCGGCCGGCATCGCCGTGTCAATTTGCGTGCACGTGTTTTACAAACTGGTTGATGGACCTGGGTATAGCAAAAGTCGTGCACGTATAGGGTGTAGAAGGTTTTTCATACAGCCAGGGTTTTTGAATCCACATTCGATTTGTTGAGCCATGAAACCATATAGGTTTATGAATCCTACCGACCAAGGAAACTTGATTTTAGTAAGTGATGAGAATTCGAACAACATGCATTGCGTACAGGCTTCGCGAGCTCTGGACGAGCTCAGGACGAGCAAGGAGCTGCTGTTCGGCAAGCTGTCCAGGTGCTCGTCCTCGGTTTGCGCGGGTTTTTCCTGCAGCGCATCGGCCTGCGCTGGGTTCATCACATCCAGATTGGGCACCAGCGGCCGAGAGAGTGTCACTACAGTTCGACATGCAGACGGAGAGACGAGAACGGCGAGCCTTGGGATGGAGAGGGCGTGTGGCTCATTGGACTCGAAGGGTCGATTGCCGAGTCCAGGATGCGGCGGCGCAAGGACTGCATCCCGTGGCCCTGCAGTCCAGCCTTGGGGTTCAGGTTATCGGTTTGCAGACGATTGGCGAACGCGAGCTTCTCCACCTGCCGGCGTTTGTCCAGCTTCTTGGTCTTGTCGGCCTTGGTATTGCTGGATGAAGACGATACACCACCAGCAGCTCGTCCTCGACAGCCGGCGCCGCGCGACTCGGCTCGCTCTTCGTATTGCTTCTCTATCCAGGCAGAAGGTGAACCTAGACGCCTCTACCGGAGATACCAGCCCGGCCTCTATGAGAACGGAGTCCATGCTCGTAGTTGCTCTGGTGTTGCGCGTATCGGCAACGACCCTAGTGGCCGCGTCGCCATGGAAGGACGCCAAGCTCGGCGGCCATACAGTACGCAGGGTCCCACAGCTCCGAATGTACCGCCGCGGCACTGCCGCGAGCCGAACAGCGTCGTAATCACCATGAAACGGTCGGAAACGGTCGGAAACGGTCGGTCTTCTGGATAAATCCACCCTCGCCGGGTCGACAGCCTCTCGAGCGCGTTAAACGATCTAGGAGCTTGTCTGTGTGGCTCTGGCAAGACTGGACCGTTCTGCGATGCGAACCTGGACTACTCGGTCCTCGACGACAGTACGTCGTCGATCTGCTCTCTCGCATGCACTCAGCAAATGAACTGATGGCAGTGTGTGCTGTACAGCGATGGGCTGCGAGTTGAGCACGCTGGCGGCCGCGCCGCTGGTCTTCACCAAGGATGCGGAGGAATCTAATCAATTAGAACGCCTGCGGTACAATGAACGAGAACAATTGAGTTCGCAGACGCCATTTCCCAGGTTTGGGCGACTGCACTGTGTTTATCATGGAGTTTGTATTGCAAAAGGCAAGCGTTGGATCCGACAGTTGGTGGCCGCCGCTGCCCGCCGCCCAGCGCCTCCGCCTCCGCAAGTCACTCGTCGATTTGCCAAGATGGAGCTACATCTACCGGCCTCGGTGGAGCACCCTCCGTCGTCGACGAGTGCCCGGCCTCCAGACAAGACGACTGTGGCGTGCTGGGCAGCCTGAAGCGAGCGGAGCAAGCGATCCAAGGGACTCCTTCGTCGTCTGCGCGTTTCCCGGCGAGCGGCACGCGAGAACCAAGCGTGCGCTCATCGCCCGCCACCGCGTGGATGAGGGAGGACGAGTTGATGGCGCGCGAGAGCTGCTTCGAGACGGTCTTCCAGCGACAGCGCTCAAGGCGGCTTTGCGTCTCGGACTATAGCGAGACCCCCCGACTGTGTCGGGTCGACAGGCTAGGCTTTCGTAGCGTAGCTTGTTCAAGAACTGTTTACAGTTCACTATAGTGTTAAACGAACAACTCCCTACCGCTGATACGCGCAGCAATAGGGTGCTCGTGCTGCCGCCATGATGTCCGCGCGCGCGCGCCCGCCGTCGCGACGCGGTCATCTCCCTCTCGACCCATCGGACGTAGCTACTTCAGGATCGTGTCGTGTGTCGTTCGGATGTCCCGCCGCTGGCATCTGGCAGGAGTGACACCGGCCAGAGCGTCCGCTCGTACGTGCACTCACGTCTCATAGCTCGTGCTCGCACGCATTCCGTGCTTCGGGCGACGCGGAGAAGCGCCCACTGGGCGTCTGTGGCCCAAGAGACGTGAGCATGGCGCAGCCGACTGTCGATAGTAGACAGTGCGGCGGCCCCGCGCACCAGTCGTCGACTGACGCGGGCGCGATTTTCTGTCTGGCGGCGCGTCGAGGTAGAGACAGACCGCCCAAATATTTGGCATGGATTTTCGTAGAGGTCGTGTGTCCGTCGGCCGTCACACGAGTCAGGGGGGGCGGACGTTGGATTGTGCGTGTTCTGGATTCTGAACAACGCCCACCATAGTCTGTGCAAGTGATTCGCCCCTCTAGGCGGCGAGAGGGGTAGGGGCCGCTTGGCGCTATCCTCTTCGAGCAAACGCTGATGTAGATGCACAGTGATGGGGCCGAGGCATACTGGGCGCCATACAGTTGCATCTCTCTATTATTTAGTGGGTGTTGATGCTGCTTCTTCCTGGCGCTGTCGTCCGCTCTTCATTCCTCGACTTGCAGCGCAACCGCCGAGGTCTCCGGGCTGCTCGAACGCGCGCGCGCCGCCACCCAAGTGCAGCAGCAGCTGGGGTCGTCGTCGCGTGTACATTCACATCGGAGCGGACCAGAAAGCGGTTTTAAACCTCCGGCGCGCACTGAACGCCCGCCGCGGTCGGTCTTTTCCGCACTTTCTTATCACCTCTCTCCCCCCAACAAGGCCAAGGGCAACACGCCACCGACCGCCTTTCTCGATAGTGAACGCAAGACGATGCTGGCGGCGACGACGCAGATGACCGCGGCGCCGCGCTCGCCCGCGGGCGTCGCCATGGGCTCGAGCAGCGTGCGCGTGATCGACCTGGACGACGGGTCCTTGCGCTCCATCTCGTGGGACCCGAACGTGCCGGACCAGGTGTTCGAGTCGCTCGTCGAGGCGCAGCTGCGCGCGCAGTTTGGCGTCTCGGACGAGGCCTGGGTGGACCTGATCGACCCGGCCAACTCGAGCCTCGTCAACATTACGAAGGAGGTGCTGGCGCAGGCGGCGCTGGCCAACCACGCGCTCTGCCTCTGCCTGTCGCCCAAGACGGAGGCGCTGGCGCCCATGAAGCGGCGAGAGGTCTTCGAGGTCTCCTTCCACGCGCGCTCGCTCGGCATGACCATCCGCGAGGTCAGCGAGTCGGTCGTCGTCAACCAGTTCAAGCGCGGATCCGACGGGTCGCTCGGCGCGGCCGAGAGCTGCGGCCAGATCCAGGTCGGCGACGTCATCTACAAGGTCCAGGGCGCGCGCACGGTCGGCCGCAGCTACGACAACGTCGTGCAGATGCTCCAGACGCCGGCGCGCCCGCTCGTCATCCAGTTCTTCCGCCCGTTCCTGCGCGACGGGCTCTACGCCGTCGAGTTCCGCGGCCAGAGCCTGAACATGACGATCACGACCGACGACATCAACGTCATCGTCAAGGACCTGCCCATGGCGCACCCCAACATCGTCGGGTACGCCGAGGCGCACGGCGTGCGCATCCACGACATCGTGCACGCCGTCGACGGCGAGATCATCAACGGGCTAGAGTACAACCGCGCGATCAGCCTGCTGAGCCGGCCGACGCGCCCCATGGTCGTCGTCTTCGCGCGCTCCAAGATGATGCCGCCCACGCCCAGCCGCGCGACGACGCCCGGCAGGTCGGACCGCTTCTCCTTCGCGTCCAGCGTCGCGCCGTCGCCGCGGCCGAGCTCCGTTCGCCGCGGCTCGGGGGGCAGCACCATGAGCGCGCTGGACGGCGAGAACATGCTCGTCGAGGAGATGCTCGAGTTCTGCGACAGCTTGGCCGCGGACGGAGTGCTCAACATCAAGGAAGTGGAGCTGCTCAAGGAGATGGTGCTGACCATGCGAGCCGACGTTTGCGCGGCCGTTAAGCGGAAGAACCGGAACGCCATCGTCGCCCTCGTGCGCTCGCCCTTCATGCGCATCTGGGACGGCCTGCTCAAGACGCGCGAGACCATTCTGCTGGCTGGACCCGTGTCCATCAAGCGCAAGAAGCGGTTCCACCTGCTGCTGACGGACCACGAGCGCCTGCTGTTCGTCAACAAGGACACGAACCTGCTCGAGGACGAGGTCATGTGCTCGCAGATCGTGACGGTCAGCTCGCGCACCAAGCACTCGGAGGTCATCATCGCGACGTCCAAGCACGAGTATGTGCTCATCGACAACTTCATCGGACCCGCAATCTGGGTGCGCGCGATCCTGCCGTTCACATGCACGCAGGGCACGCTCAAGGTTGCGAGCAGCCGCCGCTTCCTGGGATCCAAGAAGCGCTACTTTGTGCTGCAGGGCAAGCGCCTGACGGGGTACAAGAAGGAGAGCATGGTGGAGCAGGTTGGCGCCAAGAGCAGCTCCATCATGCTGAACGACGCGACGGTCGAGGCCGAGGCGCGCAGCATGACGTTCGCGATCTCGACGCCCGAGTTCCAGCAGACGGGCAAGAAGCTGGTCCTGTCGGCGCCGTCGACGCGCGAGTTCAATAAGTGGCTTTCGGCGTTCAACGGCCTCAAGGTAAGCAGCGACAACCCGCCGGCGAACAGCGCTTGATTGGTCTGTCTTGACTGCGGCGGCGTCTCTCGGCCCCTGGCGCAGTCCACCGACCATGAAGGATGCGTTTGTCAGTCACGTCGTGCGCGATGCGCCGCCCGACCCTTGCCGAGTACTTTAGCCATGGCCTCGTGACCAGCCAGCCGTACGAGGCAGCCTAGTTAGTACTCCACCCCTCCCGTCTCCGATGCGACGAGAAGACCCACCCACCGCAGAGATCGTGCGCGAGCGCGGCCACCGTTGCATATTATGACTCGCTCGCTGCGATCAAGACCCGGGAGACGACGACGACGACGACGACGACGCTGTTGGCTCGCGCCGCCCCGCGCGCGGTGTGTTCGTGAAATACCCAAGGATGCGTTCGACAAATGAGCAATTGCACCATGCGTGGACAGTGACGATGAATACATACACCCACGCTCGACGGACAGCGGCCGACACCACTCGCTGACGCCTCATAACACTCTCTGCGCTCTATCTGACAGTCCTCGAGAATCAGCCGCGGGTCGCCGCCGCCTCCAACTCGACCGCGAGCGCCTCCAAGTCGCTCTGGGCGGCCATCACGACCCACATGAGGAAGAACCGGAGCTTCTTCTCGACGGCACCCAAGCGCCGGACCGCCGCGCGTTGCTGCTTACGCGCGGCCTTGGAAGCCGAGTGCTCGCCTTCCACCTGGCTCAGCTCGCTCGCGTACGCCTGGACGAGCGCCTGCGCGTCTCTCAGCGCGTCGAGGACGAACAGGCGGCTCCGCAGCAGCTTGGCGGCGTCGAGCACCGCGACTTGGTTCCTGTCGGCCGCGTTCCCGTCCCCACTGCTGGTATTGGACACGCCGCCGACCTCGAGACACACAAGCAGCACGTGCTCGAGCGACTCGTAGCGCGCGTCGGCGCGCAGCACGGCGCTCAGATGCAGCAGCAGCGCGGCCGCGTCGGCCACGTCCTGCAGGTAGTCGCCGTTGAAGACCCTCAGGACGAGCGCGTAGGCGAAGAGCAGCTCCACGAGATGGAAGCGCAGGCTCGGCGACGGTGCTCGGCCGCCGGGCAGCACTCCACTCCAGTCTTTCGGCAAGCTCTTGGCCTCCGCGTCCGTCAGGATCGTCGCCGGGAACGCGTGCTCGGGCTGGATCATGACGGCTCCGTCTACGACTCCCGCTGGCTCCACCTCCTCTTCCTCCTCCGTCGCGGCCAACTCTTCTATAACGAGCGACCGGCGACGGACCGACGTCTCCCGGCGGTACGTGCGCTCGTCCAGGAGCCACCAGGGCGTCCAGAGCGCGACGAACCTGCCGAGCCGGCCGTCCGCCACCTCGCCCAGGAACCGCGCGCGCTCCTGCTCCGTCAGCGCGTCCAGCGACAGCGCGCCCTGCTCGCCCAGCAGCGCGAGCTCCAGCATGCGCTGCGCCAGTCGTTCGTCCGCGTCCTCGTCCGCGTCCTCCGCTGCTCGCTGCTCGTGGCTCTGCTGGAACTTGCGCACGCGCTCGAGCATGCTCGCCACCTGCTGCTTCTGCTGCTGCAGCTCGCCGGCCGCCAGCCGCAGCTCGCTGCGCACGTGCTGCTCAAAGAACCGCTCCGTGCACGCCTCGCCGTGCGCCTTGTAGCACGCCACGCCGCAGTATGGAGCGTTGCAGCGAGGACACGTGTAGCGAGACGCGTGCTGCGCGCACACGCGGCACACGCGCGCCGCCGACGCCGGCGCCAGCCCCAGACTCAGGCCCAGGCCCAGGCCGTCGCTAGCATTTGCTCCAGCGACCGCCGCGCGCACAGACACGGGCGCCGAGGGCGCCACGGACGTGCGCAGGCGGCCCAAGCGGATCGGCACGCGCTCCATTTGGTCGGTTGTGGATTGGTCGAGTGATTGACACACTCTCTGCATCTAAGAGACCTTCACTCTTTGTCTTGTTGCCGTTGAAATGAAGGAGTGTGAGCATTGGAGGACCTGGAGGGGAGGACACAACACGTAGTATCAACCAATGGACCTCTCCATCTTTCGATTGCGACCCGGAAGCTGAGTGATAGCGAGTGCGTGACGCAGAAGAGAAGGGTTTGCTGCGAGCTCTCTTGTGTCCAGGACAGTACGCGCCACCAAAGCTGTCTGCTTCGAGGAGCAAGCGCTGCGATCTCAAGGTTCTCGCTCTGTCCTCGCTACAGATTCTCTCGTTCGGATGGATGGCCTACTCGTTCATCATGAGCTCTCGGAGAGTCGTACCTAGGCCTGGTCGCCATGGTACGGCACGTCGATGTCGCTCACCTCCTCCTCCTCCAACTCACACAGTCGATAGGCTACAACCACGACGGCAGCAGCAGTCTCCATAGTAGTCATTGATGTCGACCATGCCTGACAACGCCATTCTTCTTCCCTGTCGAAATGCTCAATCCTCACGTCAGGTGCTGCCGGATACGCGTCTGCGTCGTCTGTAGCTCGTGCAGCTCTGCCAGAATGCTCTCCATGCCCCCGTCAGTAGCAGTCGTCCCGCGTAGCTTCACGATTTTCTTGTCGTCGGTCGACCTTGGCACCGTAAGACTGCGACGCCTCGACTGCCGCGGGAGACTCCCGTACTCTTCACCAGCCGCCGACTTGGCGTCGCGATCCGACTCGGCGCCTCCGACAAAGGCGCAGAACTCGCTGTAGTCGACGAACCCGTCGCCGTTGGAGTCAAACCTCATGCACAGCATCTTGGCATCGTCGTCGTTCACCCGGAAGCCGAGGTCTTCTAGCGCCAGTAAGAAGTCGATGGACGACAGCGCTCCCCGTCCTGCGCGGTCGTAGCGGTAGAAGAGCATCCTGGTCTCACGGTCGGACCGGCCACGGCGCTTGTGAGCCCACCGCTTGAGGAACGCTTGGTGATTGAAGAACCCCCAGAGCAGCTCGCCGTAGTCGATCTCGCCGCTCTGGTTCGGGTCAAAGTGCCGGAAGAGCGCCTCACTCTGCTCGTCCGTGAGCGTCGTCGAGCATTGCTCGCGCATGAGTCGCAGGAACTTGGCGTAGCTCAGCGCGCGCGTTGCGTCGCGGTCGTACAGACGAAAGAGCTCGAGCGCCTTGCCACTGCCCAGCAGAGACCGCTGGATCTTCCCCTTCGCGCTCTCCAAGTCGCTTGTGACAGCCACTTTGCCCGCTTCGGACACGCTGTGGCGCCGGCCGTGCAGGTCATACACTGTCCGCACAGGTGCGACCGGCTCGGACCAGCGCAGGTCCATCTCGCGCTGCGAAAGCGGCCCTGGTCCGATCACGGCGCCCTTCTTCCACTTGTCAGTGCGGCCAATAGCGACGCGCATGCATTGCGTCAGTCGCTCCTGCTCCCGCTGGGCCGCGATCTTGGTCTGCTTAACCTTTGTGTCCACGTCCAGCAGGATCGAATGGCACTCGAGCGTGTCGGCGATCAAGGTTCTGACGCGCTCGGCGTCTCTGCGTCGTCGTTGACTCCTCTCGAGCTGCCTCCTCCCGCGCGCCAGCAGCTGCGTCGTCCTCAACTCGGCGACTCGCTCAGCCTTCTCCTTCTCCCGCTTCGCCTTCTCAACGTCCCGTTTGGATGCCGAGAGCTCCACCGCGAACCGCCGCCGGTCTTCCGTCCATTCGTTCGGCTCCAGCTCGAGGTTTGTCCCCAGTCTCCGCGTCGCCGGCTCACGCTTGAAGAAGGCGGGCGTGCTTGACGGCGAAGGGATCCGCAGGCGCTCTTCTCTCTCGCTTGATGGCTCCACACACGCATCCTCGGCTGGCCGCTCAGGCGCCGAGAACGGTCGGCTTTGGTCGACTCCCTCCCAATATTCTCCGTCTTGAACGTGCGCTTCACGCCCTTGGCGAGTGATGAGAGACCGCGGTGCGTCTACCTCGTCTATGGACGGCCATGCGTCTCGGTCCTCATCTGCACTATCATGCGCGAAGGGATCCGATACTTTGGCTCCGCGCTCCTCCTCTTCAATGGCGGATGCCTGACCGTTCCCCGCAGAACAGCGCTGGATCCGCGGCGAGGCAGGCGCGAAGGACACGGCCTCGTAGCCCGGCAGGTCCTCGTCGATCTGATAAGCCGGCTCGGAGGCAGCCGCCGCAGTTGCAGCCCCATCGCGAGTGTATCCATCGCGAGCATCCCCTGTACCCTCGCCACCTGCGGGCGGAGCGGCATAATCGGGCCATCCCTCGTCCGCGCGAACCTGCTCGGCCTCCTCCGTGGCGTCCACGCCGACTGCAAGCGTCCACTGATCCCGCAGCGAGCCGCACGCCATGTCGCTGTGCGCGAGGAACGTGCGCGCGAGCAGCCACTTGACGAGCTCTTTCCTGCGCGGGGGCGGAACTTTCCCGCCGCCACGCAGCCAGACCCGCACCGCTGCGTCTAGCACCGCGTTCTCCCTCTGGACGGAGCCCCCGAGCGCGTCGGTAAATGCTCCGGCCGTACCGCTCGTACCATTGACGAGCGCCATCTCGAACACTCGCGCGAGCTGCGGCTTGGAGAGCTCGAGGGCTGAGCGGACGGGGCCCTGCGCGCCTGGCGGGACGCACTCTGCCTCGAGCACGAGCGCGTACTCGGGCTGCGAGCGCTCGCGCACAGCCACGTCGGCGCTCACGAAGCGCTGGCGCGTGGGGTCGGACGCGCGAGGGGCGAGCGCCAGCGGCACCGCCGTGTGAACCCATTCCGAGTCGGCGCCGATCCGAACCGGCATCGGCAGCTGCGACAAACAAGGGAGCGGTGGACGGATGGCCCGCGAGCGTCCCGAGAGCGGCGTGGTGGATGGCTGCGGCGCTGGAGGCGTGCGCGTCATTCATCAGTCCTTGGCTGTCGAGAGAGCTCTCCATTTGGGAAAAAGCGGCGCACGTCTCATAAAAATAGATGGATACCTATCGCAGCGGCAACTGCGGATCGTATAGTCCGGATAATAATGGATGCGAAACAGATTTTTTGATAGAAATGTCCGGATAAATGGGAGTCAAGAGTGACGGCGGAGTATACCCGTGGTGATTGTATCGTCAGAGCCCGACACATGGGTGCGTCACGCCTGAAGAACATGAAAGGAGCAGGCGAAGCAGGCGAGAGGCAGAGTCTAGGCCAGTTTCTCGCGCGTAATCAGTACACCCAGGCCCTCGGTTTAGCGACATCATCGTCTCAAAACCAAGGTGGAAGATCGCCATTCTCCATGGAATTCCCCCTCTCCAACTTCAATCGCGGCTCAAACCCTGTCGTCCTTAAACCCAGGGTCAGAAGATTCCCACCTCCGCTTTGCCTGGTCTCCACCGTATGAGGCAGCTCAGACTCATCCACCGACCGCATCCGTCGCCACAATCACTTTCGCCTTGCTCCAGTCAGGTCCGCGAGGCTCCACGAACGGCAAAGAAGCCATGCGCGCGCTCCTCCTGGCGCTCTGGCCGCTGCTGGCGGCGCTGGCCGCGGCCGTCGGCTCCGCGGCGGGCGAGCCCAAGACGCGGCCGGTGCTGCTGCTGCCGGGCTTCGCGTCCTCGCAGCTCCAGGCGTGGAGCCACAGCCGCTGCGAGACAGGCTTCCGCAAGAACCTCTACCGCGACGTCAACATTGGCGACCGTGCGTGCTCCTCCCGCCCGTCGGTCCGTCCTTGAGCTGGCTGCGGTCGTCGCTAACGCGTGGACGCTCGCTCGACACGTGCGCCAGGCTTGTGGATCGACATTGGCCGCGTGCTGGCGCAGAGCGACTGCTGGATCAGCTGCATGAAGCTCGACATCACGAGCCAGAACGAGACCCACTGCAAGCTCCGGTGCGTGCTTAGCCAGCCAGACGGACGGACAGACTCGCTTCGAGTCTATACTAGCCGTCACAACCGACGCTGACGCTCGTGTGCTTCGTGCTTTCTCAGCGCGCCGTCGGGGCTGGACGCCATCTCGGAGCTCGACCCGGGCCTGGTCACCGGCCCCCTGTCCACCGTCTGGGGCAGCATCATCAAGGAGCTCGTGCAGCACTTCCACCTCGAGCCGGACCAGATCATCGTCGCCTCGTACGACTGGCGGCTGCCGCCCTCCAAGCTCCAAGAGCGCGACCGGTACTTCTACACGCTCATGAAGAAGAGTACGCCCGACCGTTGCTTCCCCCATACATGTACACCTCTGGTCTACTAGTAAACTCGTCGCTAACGGTCCGTGCTGGCAGTTGAGTACACGGTGGAGCTGAACGGCGGCGACGCGCTCGTGGTGATCGCCCACTCGATGGGCAACAGCATGCTGCGCTACTTCCTGGCCTGGCTCAAGCTCGAGATCGGCGTCAACCACTGGCAGGAGTGGATCGACAAGCACATTGCCGCCTACTTCGCCGTCGGCGCTCCGCTGCTCGGCAGCGCCGAGGCGCTCGAACTGCTCACGACGGGTGTCACCAACGGCCTCCCAGTCTCCCTGAGCGCCATCCGCCAGCTCGTCGTGACCTTCGGTGCGTCGGTCGCGTGGCCGCCACCCTCTCCCCAATCTATAGCAGAAGGAAGCTAACCAACACTGTCGTTGCTTCCTTCAGGCGCCATCGTGAGCTTCATGCCCATCCCGTCGGGCGAGCCGTCGTCCGCCGACGACGACATCCTCTTCACCGTGCACTTCCACGATGGTCTGCACGCGCACGGCGAGAGCGTGGACCGCGTCATCAACTACACTAGCGCCGACATGGCGTCGGGCAAGCTGTTCCGCGACCTGGGCGCGCGAGACCCGATCTTCCGCGACCTCGAGATCGTGCGCAGGCGGTTCTACGCCGAGGACCGCGTGCTCGACCACTTCGCGGCCTGGGAACGGCCTCCCATCGCATCCGTCTACTCCATCTACGGCGTCAACCTCCCGGTACGCTGTCCTTTGTCTCTCGACTGCTTTGGAGTCCTCTACTTGTTGCTCACTGCGTCCTCCTCATCGTGGCCGCAGACGAGCTACAACTACAAATACCAGCACACCATCACGTCGGACGACTGGTACATGCTCGAGTCGACGCATGAGGACGAGGACGACGCGCTGTGCGGCAGGATGGGCGACGGCACGGTCCCCTACCACTCCTTGTCGTGGTCCCACACGTGGCTCGGCAAGCCGGGGACGCCCGTGCACGTGACGCAGACCCCGCAGTCGGTCTACTTCTCGTCCACCGACATCCGCGAGGTGTCAGCAGTCCGGTCGGCCACGACGCACCACGCGCAGTACGCGCAGGCGCTGAACGGCAAGTCGCTCTGCCTGGCGGACAACAGCGTCTACCGGAGTCTGTCTGCGTCCGAGTCGGCGTCCAAAGGAGGCTTCTTCAACGGCCTCTTCGGCTCCTCCGCCGACGACCAGATCACGTTCTACGAGAGCACGGAGCAGGTTGGCGGCACCACTCGCTCGGTAAGCCTGCTCCGCCTCATGATGTCTACTACTACAACTGCCGAGCGTTTGACTGACGGCCGGCTGCGCTGGGGACTTTGCTGCTGTACGAGCAGACGAGCGTGTGGGAGTTCGACGGCGCGCGTCACCGCGAGATCCTGACGAACGCGGCCTTCCTGCGCGAGCTGCGCATGGAGCTGCGCAACCTCTTCAACAGCAAGATGACCACCGACAAGGTTCGTGGCGGCTCTTCCCCCGCAGAGACTGTATGGCGGACATGGCGCCTAACGAACCAGCGCGAGCTGCGTGTCTTGCTCGTCTGGCGCAGTCCTCTCGGCCGCCCATGATCGACAGCGACTGCTACTGGAACTACCGGCAGGCGCGCTGCGAGTTCTCCGAGTTCTGCGAGTACCAGTACAACTTCGGGGACGTGACGCTGGACCAGTCGTGCCGCATGCGCGCGTCCAAGAAGCCTCCGGCGCCGATCCACTCGGGCGAGCTGTTCAACGCGGCCACGTCGGCGGACGGCGCCGGGAAAGAGCGCGCGCGCGAGGCGGTGGACGGCTCCTTCTGCGCCGGCACGTCGTGCTCGTCCTGCGCCGCGTACAACGAGTGCACCGCGCTCGAGCCGCTCTCGCAGGCCGAGGGAATGCCTCGCCCCGCCACGGCGCGCAAGTGAGCCAGCAGGAGTAGATTTGAGCCTAAAAGTATGATAATTTTTGACCAAGGTGCGAGTGAGGAGGGGCGATCACAAGGGCCACGACTCCAGACGCTGCATGTTGGGATGGACGGAGGATCGCTCGACCTGGAGCTGCCGCTGAGCGACTACGACGATGGTCTACTATTGGAGCAGGGCGTCGGCGTGGAAGTTGACGTGCTCCTCGACGAACGTGGCGATGAAGTAGTAGCTGTGGTCGTACCCGTCCTATTCGCGAACGACAATCCACCGTCAGTCAGTCAGAGGTGAACAAACCCAATGACCGACCGTTTGAGCGCTTGGTGGGACGAACCTGCATGCGCAGCGTCGCCTTCTGGCCGACGGACTTGCACGCCGCCTGGACTCGGCAATGCGACTGCAGTTAGACTCGAGCAGCAACAGCCCGACACTGCACGCGACGCGCACCTCGAACGCCTCGGGCAGCAGCTGCTTGTCGTGGAGGAAGTTGTCCTCGCGGCCCTGGTCGATCAGGATGGGCTTGGCGACCGGGCCGTGCTTGAGCATCACCTCGGTCGCGTCGTACGCCTGCCGAGCCGCGAGCATCGAGTGAGAACGACGCTCTTAGACAGTCTCCAACATGCCGGTAGTCATCACCTTCCAGGTATCCTGGTCGACGCCGAGGTAGCCCGTGAACGCCTTGACTCCCCACGGACACTGGCTCGGGTGCGAGATGGGGGCGAAGGCCGAGATCGACCTGTACTGATCCTATCATGGGTCCGACCCCAGCACGTAGTGGGGGTGAGAGATCGATCACGCAAGTCCATACAAGCGACTAGCACGTACCGGGTTGCGCAGGCCAAGCACGAGCGCTCCGTGGCCGCCCATCGAGTGGCCCATGATGGAGAGCTTGTCCGCCAGCACCGGCAGGTTGGCCGCGACGAGCGCCGGCAGCTCCTTGGTCACGTACGAGTACATGCGGTAGTGCTCCTCCCACTTGGGCTCGGTCGCGTCCAGGTAGAAGCCGGCGGCCGAGCCAAAGTCCCAGCTGTCGTCCTCGCCCTCGATCTTGGCGCCGCGCGGACTGCTCGCGGCTCAATGCGTCAGTTAAAAGCAAGCGCATCGAGTCCGTCACTCGTCGTTCGTATCGTGGCGTACCTGGTGTCGGTCGCGACGATGGCGATGCCGCGCGCGGCCGCGGCCTTCATGGCGCCCGGCGCCTTGACGAACAGTAGGTCGTCCGAGCACGTGAGCCCCGCGAGGTAGAAGAGCGCCGGCACCTTGTGGCCGTCGCTGGCGGCCGGCGGCAGGAAGACGCTGAAGGTCATGGCCGTCTTGGTGGACGCGCTCTCGTGCGAGAACTGCTTGATGACGCCGCCCTGCGCCTTCACCTGCTTCACGAGCTGCAGCGTCATGGCGGGTGGATGGAGGGCCGTGGGGATCGGGAGCGGGCGGGGGAGCGGCGGTCGGCGAGTGACTGCGACCGAGAAGGTATCCGAATGATGCGAGCGATGCGTGTCAATCTCGACTCTTGGGAAATCGCGCAAATGGATAGAATGTTTAGAGATAATTACTATTAGCGGTGATTGCGTTATATCAATAGATCGCGTTTGATACGAGAGTGAAGGCCTTTGTTGCGGAGAGTGTGGGTCGTCCTCGTGGACCGGTGCAACCGGTGCAACCGATGAAGCCGATCTGCCTGGGGCGGCTGCGCAATTCTGTAGCACTTGCAGTGCAGCGCGTGTCGATATCCCGCTTCGTCAGGCTGTACAAGTGAGTCCACGCAGTGAAGGTCACGCATAGCTGCAGTTTCGTCAACACCGACGAGCATCCGAGCATTGAGCTGCGGTCGGTCTCGAGTTCCACCGCGAACTGCACAGCAAGCGAGTCTCTATTGTGTCGATCAAAGCTGCGAGAGCGATGCCCGAGAGCGACCAACCGCTACGCCGTCTCAAGCGCCCGCGACGTTGCGACGGGTGTGAGCGTCTCGAGCGGCCAGCGCGGCTGGTAACGTGCTGCTGCAGGGTCGCTTCGGAAGCCGAGCTTGTACCGCTCGATGCCAGTCCACGCGATCATCACGCCGTTGTCAGTGCAGTACTGGGCGGGAGGGAACACAGCCGCGAGGCCTTCTTCCTTCGCGGTGTCTTCAAGACGCTGTCGCAGATATTGGTTCGACGCCACACCGCCACAGACAACCTGTTGGTGTGAAACAATGCAACAAACAGTTAAGTACGTGACAGTGTGGGCAGCCAACGATCATCGTATGCAAAGTGGATCGTACCAGGTGCTTAACATCGCCGCCGACTCGCTCTCGAGCCCACTCGCATGCGCGGTGTGTACGCGTCACGAGCTGGTCGACAGCTCGTCGCTGAGTAAAATGCCAAACGAGATCAGCATTCGCAGTAGCGGGTTCGAAACCAATCAGCGAGACACGAACCTGGAACGAAGCGCACAGGTCCTGCTTTGTCGTGTCATCTAGAGTGCCGAGCTGGCAAGAGGAGAGCAACGCATGTGAGTCCTAAGCTCGCACCTCCGGCCTAATGACCGTCCTCACCTGGCGAACTTCACGGAGCATGGCAGTTTTGATCCCCGAGTAGCTAAAGTCGCAGTCCTGTCAAGCCCACACAGGTCGTATCGTCACTCATTGCAGCACCGCTTCGTGCGTTGCATACATGCATACACACACCTTGCGATGCTTCATGGGCTCGGTGAATGGAAACGCGCGGTCGTTGCCTTTGGCTGCCATCTCCTCGATCAACCGGCCGGCATGCACTCCGCGCGACGACGTGATGTCGATCATGCGCGCTACTTTGTCGTATGCCTCGCCCACGGAGTCGTCCAGTGTGCTGCCCAGTAGTTCGTAGTCACCAACTCCCTAGACGCACGAGGAAATCCGCAGTGGACACCATTAGACTTGTTGGTTGGATTCGCGTCCATGGACTCGCAGCCTTCTTCGTACAAACCTTGGCGAGCACTAGGCAGCAGTGACCGCCTGACACGAGCAGGACCACGAACGGGAACTGCGGCTGCTCCACACCCGTCTACATGCATGACAAACGAAGCATTAGCACTACAGCAGAGTGGACAGCGATGCAGAAACTCTTGCCGTACATTTGGCAAGCGTGAGACCAACACGTGCGCCTATTGCAGAGTCCATGACGCCCACAGCGTGTCGGTTAGCCTCCACCACAGTCTCCAAGCTTGTCAGACACGCTGCGGCGTCGACGAACGCGCCTCTAGGTGGTTGATCTGGAGAAATGCGGCGCTCGGGTTCTCGAGACAGAGCTGCTGCGCCATGCGGAGACCGACGTCGAGGCAAGGCGACAACCCCGGACCGGACGTCACTGCGATCGCCAACAACTCGCCGACACCTCCAATGCCGCTACCCGTTGGGTTAGCACGCGAGTTTACTAGCGAAATCACCAAGCTTGTGCCGCCCTAACCTTTGCTCCAGCGCGGCATCCACCACATGCGGCAGGTTGTCGGCGTGCGCACGCGCAGCCAGCGCCGGCACGATGCCTACCCGCGACCACCAGCAGCAGCCAATACAGTTAGATATACGACAGCAATAGCCAGGCATCGCACGGCCCGAGCACGCACCCTTCCACTTGGCGTTGAGCTCCCACTGGGACGACACGACGCTACTCAGCACGTTGCCGTCCGCGTCCAGCACCGCCGCCGCCGTGTCGTCGCAGCTGCGCGCCTCCGCGTCAGCCTCGAGCCGGGCGAACTGGCGAGCCAGCTACATAGCGAGGACGCACCTCGTCTCGATGCCCAGCACGTACGCCAGGCCGCGGGCGGCGCCGTGGCGCTCGCGGTGTCCAAGCGTCCGCAGCGTCCGCAGCATTTGCAAGCGCGTCATCTTCCACTCGCGTCGTGTGGGTTGATGACGACTACCTGGAAGTCATCAGGTTTTTTATTTCGGGGTTGAGTATTCCGCGTTGAGGTTTTACTCCGCTGTTATCAATAGCTCGGGGGGCATAGTGAGTTGATGTTGTTTGACGGCGCCACCCAGCGAGCAGGTGAGCGTGAGGGCGGCCGCGTGTGCCGGCATAGTGAAAGCAAGTGAACGAGCAGCATGGCCGAGGCGGACGTGGCGGCGATGGCGCAGCAGATCACGCGCGTCGTGAGCCGCGACGGCTGGCAGGCGGACCGCAGCATCGTGCCGGACATGCAGAAGCTGCTGGGCCGCCTCACGACGCTGCGCGTGGACGTGGACCTGCTGCAGCGCACCAAGATCGGCGCCATGGTCAGCAAGCTCAAGAAGCACGAGGACGAGGTCGTGCGCGGCTACAGCACGACGCTCACCAAGCGCTGGAAGGAGCAGGTCGGCGTCTCCGGCGGCGGCGGCAGCGGCGCCTCGAACAAGGCCAGCGCCTCACGCCCAGAGCCTGCGGCTCGACGTCCGGCGCCCAGCCCGTCGCCGCCCAAGCAAGGTACTTCTTCCTTCCTGGCTTTCGATGGGACGAGACCGGCCACTCATGTCCCCTATATATACGCTTCAATGCGGCAGGAGCGGACGCGGCGCGGCTGGAGAGCGCGCGCAAGCGCCTGAAGGAGAGCTACGCGTCCGAGAGGGCGACCCGCGAGTCCCGGACCGTGCAGGTGCTGGCCAGCCGACCGGTCAAGGGCAAGCGCGGCACGACCATATCGGCGGCGCCGTCCAGGAGCTCGGTCAGCCGCTTCCAGCAGGTGCGCACGGCCTCGGCCGGCTCCATGGCGCAGCGCGGAGCCTCGGCGCCGCCGTCTGTACCTCGCCGAGTCGTGGCTCCCGCTGTTAGGAAGGACTTGGTGCCTCGGCGTGTCACCCCGGGGGCGTCCACGCAACCCAGAGGCCGCCAACTGTACGTGCATGTGTCGTCGACTGCTTGTATATGTGAGAGAGTCCCAACGAATTGATCGGGTGCTGGATAGATCGCGCGACGAGCTGCACCAAGAGCGCATCCGGAAGCTCAAGGCGCTCAGCAACCGCGCTGGCGGCAGCGTCAGCGACAGCGGCCCGTCGGATCGCGGACAGCCGAGCAAAGCAGACAGCCGGTCCCGACCGACCAGCAGTAGCAGTCGACCGTCGAGTGCTCGATCGAACAGTTCGGTCGACCTCCCTGACGCCGAGACGGAGCGTCGAGCGATGCTGTCCAAGATGTTCCCGCGAGTCCATGGCGTCGCGAGCAACTCCTCCAGCTCGGCCAACGACGGCTCTGGCAAGAGCGGGAAGAAGGCGGCCGCGGGGTCGGCCGGAGCGAACGGACGCTCGACCAAGCGCTCCAAGCCCGTTTCGTACACAGAGAGCCAACGCGAGGTGCTTGAGTGGCTCCGAGGTACGTTCGATATGGACTGGCTGGATGCTGGGAATGCGTGGTCTGACGGTGTTGCTTGGCTGGTCGACCAGGCCTCAGCGTCGATATGAGCGAGTACGCACCGTCGTTCTTCGAGAAC
Organism: Phytopythium oedochilum; assembly: GCA_023338025.1. NCBI lineage: Eukaryota > Oomycota > Peronosporomycetes > Pythiales > Pythiaceae > Phytopythium > Phytopythium oedochilum. The sequence continues at coordinate 46,589 of JAADXX010000024.1, read as the reverse complement.
GGGTTCGACTCGATCAAGCTCTTGAGCGCGATCGAGAAGGAGGACTTGCCTGGCCTCGTGCCCAAGAAGGGCCACCACCGCCTCATCCAACAGGCGCTGGACGACCTGCGCCGAAAGCACTCGACGGCGGCGGCCGGGCGTCCGCGACCAGCAGGGCGTAAGCACGACCGAGAGTCTGCTCGACGGCGGCACGACCCGTTCGAAGAAGACAGCGACGATAGCTTCGTGGTAGATGACAGCGACGACTACGCGCCGGGCGTGATCACTGCCATGTTCCGCAAGAACCGCAAGCGGAGCTACTCGATGGACTCGGCAGACTCGAGGGACATGGAGGCGACGTTTGACGAGATCCAGCACGAGGAGGAGCGAAGGTGGGAGGGAACCGTGCCGTGCCTTGTGTAGTGAGATCTGCGCGTTCGATCTGACGGTTGTTGTGCTTGTGCAGCAAACGCATCGGCGAGTACGAAGACTACAGAGAAGAGCTGCGCAACAAGAAGATGCTCAAGAAGAAGTGACCGGGTCGCCTCGTCAACCGCCCTGGTCGCTCCTTGCGCGAACGAACACACGACGAACTATGCGCAGACACAACGATACCATGCAAGACAATACACAACAGCGCGTGTTCGAACGTCGAGCCGAGGCGGGGCACACCCCACCGCACAGCATCGAATGGTCAGTTGGCTCCGAGATCGACAGCTCCAATTGTATTCATATGCGTCTCAGGTGGCGTCAATGAACCAGCCAACGTTGGCGCAAGACTCTCCGAGCTGACTCGCATAGGCACAGGCAGTGCTTCCCTCGGTTGCTAGCTCCTTCTAAGCGAGCCATCAGCCGCTGTAGCGACCGACGAGGTGGGGCGGCGGGAGCTCGAGCATGATGGCCGGGTTCGCCTCGATGTACGTCTCGATCGTGGTCGCGCGGTCGCCGAGGAACGTTGTGCGCACAAAGTCTTGGTACACATGCTTCAGACCGTATCCGATAGACGTCCGTGAGATGCAGACTCGTTAGGCGAAGGCGGTCAAGCAGACTTACATCGCCGAGCTTCTTGACGGCGAGGAGACAGTGGCGGAGATACACCTGCGCACGCAGCAGCCTAGTCAGCCCTAATGGACTTCTAACGATAGTAAACCAGTAGACACCGCTGCCTACCCTGCACGGAAGGATGCCGCTGTCGCGGTCCCAGCCCCAGATGCTGTCCAGGCCGTGCCGCTTGTACTTGTCGTCGAACTCTTGCTGGTCCCTGTGGTCGCGGCCAACGAGCCCTCGTAAGTCTGTCGCCTTGGCGACGCGACCATCGAGGAAGCATCGGTCCCGTACCGAGTCTGGATGTACTCCTCGTCCGTCCACCGCGTGCACATGAGCGCCTAGTGAGCGATCGAGCGACGGTCAGCTTCGTCACTCTACAATCGGAACGGAGACGCGTCGAGGCCAGCAGCACCTGTCCTCCAGGCGAGCCGTCCAGCTCGACGAACGGCGCGCTGATGATGCGGAACTTCTCTTCGCGCTCGTAGAAGCTCGGCAGCATCTCGCTCGGGATGTCGAACACGCTGATGAGGAACGAGCAGCCCGGCGCGGGCTCGGTCGACAGACTCGCCATCTCCTGCGCGTCGCCGGCGTTAGCGGCCGAAGCTCCGCATCTGTAGCGCGATACGACAGTGATATACCTTGGTGGCCAGGCTGGCGATGCCTCGCTCGAAGAAGATGGACGCCGGGTGCGCGAACACGCGGCGGAAGTCCGTCATGCGCGCCAGCCGGAAGTTGCGCATCGCCTCGCCGAACGTCGAGCGCGCCGACACCTCTAAGCAGCAGCAGCGTGGCTTTAAAGTGAGACCAGCACACCCACACTTCCATACACGTAGCCAACTCTCTATCAAGCCAGAAGTCTGGCCGATGCCGCAGCGTGCACGCACCGGAGAGCAGCGAGCCGAAGCCGACGATCGTCGTGGTCGCCATGTTTGCCGCAAAATGGAGACTGATCCTGATACCATCGATACGACTCAGAAATACTCAGAACGCTCATCAGGGTTAACGACCTTCACTCTGGCCGCAGCTCGTCGCACACACGTACTACATAGTGTCGAGGAGGAACCTCCATGAGCGTCCGGAGGAGGCGCCTTATCGCGGCGGCTAGCGGCGCCGCTGCGGCTCCGTCGGCCTCTTTCGCGAGGCGTGAGAGTGGCGGACGCCTGCGCGTTGTCGATCGCCGTCGGAGCGGCGCGGTGCGATGGCCAGGGCTGCTGTACGCGGCCGTATTTGCCGTCCTAAGCGCGAGCTTCCTGTCGGCCGTTCCGGCGGATGCAGCGGCCGCTTCTCGAGCGCCGACGGAGCCAGCGCGGTCGCAAGCGTGCGCGTTCTACGAGACGCGCGACGCGCTCGAGCTCGTCGCGCGCATGGCCGCGTACGACGGCGTCCAGCGCCAAGAGCAGCTCGCGAGCGAAGCCATCGGCCCCGCCGCCGCCGCGTACTCGATGCGGCTCGCCGAGCGCTCGGCCTTTGCGCGCCTCGCGCCGACGGACTTTGTCGTGCTGCAGCTGTTCTCGTGTGCTATAGCGAGCGGCGAGGCGCCTGGCGTCTGCCATAAGGCGGAGCAGGACATGAAGGCGTTCGTGGAAGCGAGCAAGCCGACCCGCGTGCGAGCGATCCACGTCAACAAGCCGTACCGACAGATCAGTCTGTTCCAAGCGCGCGGGCCTTCCTCCAGTGACGGCAGCGGCTCGACCACTGGCCACCGCGTGCCTCTTAATGTGAGTATGCCGCCGCTGAAGAACATGCTGGGGCTGAGGAAGCCTGCACGCAAGCAAATCGTCGACGAGCTCGGCATCCGTGAGCTCTGGGAACGCGGGTTCAAGGGCCAAGGCGTCAAAGTGGCCGTCTTTGACACGGGCATGTCGGCTTCGCGCGCGTCCAGCGTCAAGGAGCGCATCAACTGGACGCACGAGAAGAAGAACGACGACGTGGCCGGCCACGGCACGTTCGTCGCGAGCGTGATCGCCGGCGCGGACGACGAGTGCCCTGGCATCGCGCCCGAGGCCGAGCTCTACATGTTCCGCATGTTCACGGACGACCAGCTGTCGTTCACGTCGTGGTACTTGGACGCGTTCAACTACGCGCTGTTCAAGGGCATCCATGTGCTCAACCTGAGCACCGGCGGCCCGGATTTCCAGGACCTGCCGTTTGTCGAGAAGGTCAAGGAGCTCACGGCCAACGGGATCATCTTGGTACGCATTGCGGTTAGCTGACACGCGCCACGATCGATGCGTGCTAACGTCGAATGATCGCGTAGGTGTCGGCCGTTGGAAACAATGGACCGAGGTACGGGCTCCTGTCGAATCCCGCCGACCAAATGGAGGTGATTGGCGTTGGAGGCATCACAGTAGACGACGAGGTGGCCGAGTTCTCATCCCGCGGCATGACGACGTGGGAGTTCCCGTTCGGCTCTGGACGAGTCAAGCCCGACATTGTCGCGCTAGCGCAAGACGTGTCAGGTAGCGATGTGTCCAAAGGATGCAAGCTGCTGTCCGGGACGAGCGCGTCGGCGCCAATCGTGTCCGCCTCGATCGCTGTCCTCGCGTCCATGATCCCTGAACAGGAGCGTTGGCAAGTGATGAACCCAGCATCCACGAAGCAAATCCTCCTCGAGAGCGCTGAGCGCCTAGAGGCCTGGCGCGAGTCGGAGGCGCACGTGGTACACAACCACATCTTTGAGCAAGGGGCGGGGAAGATGAATGTGACCCGCGCAAGCGAGCTGGTGTCCGAGCTGTGGAGTCTGCACCAAGCAGCATCCGCGTGGAACGAGACCGAGACGGCGAGCGCGGTGTCTGCAACGACCCCGAGTTCGTTCCCGGATCGGATCGACACGACCAATTGCCCGTACATGTGGCCGCTATGTTCGCAGCCGCTGTACCACAGTTCGTTGCCGCTCATGGTGAATTTGACGGTCCTAAACCCAGGTTCGGTCTCCGGGAAGCTTGTAGGTGCTCCGCGCTGGGTGTCAGGCGCGCACGGGGACCTGCTGTCTGTCTCTGTCGCGTCGCCGGAGGTGCTGTGGCCATTCTACGGCTCGCTCGGAGTCTTCATCGAGGTGAAGCAGCAGGGCTCGGACTTTGACGGAGTCGCGAGCGGCGATCTCGTCGTAGAAGTCCAGAATGGCAAGCGTGTCGACGAGGTGACCGTGCCGGTTCGAATCCACGTGGTGCCTACTCCCCACAAGTCGAAGCGGATTCTCTGGGACCAGTTCAGGAACATCCCGTATCCGTCCGCGTTCGTGCCGCGCGACAGCCTCGAGAACGCGTTCGACTTGCTCGACTCGGCGGGCGATCACCCGCACACAAACTACCACCAGCTGTGGAACTTCTTGGTCGATCACGGCTACTCGGTGGAGATCCTGCCGTTCGAGCTCTCGTGCGTCGAGCTCGAGCAGTACGGCGTCGTCATGATTGTTGATCCAGAGGAGGCGTTCTTCGAGGACGAGGTGACTGCGTTGCGCTCGGCGCTCAAGTTCTCGAACGTGTCGCTCATCGTGCTCGCCGACTGGTTCGATGAGGGCTTTATCGACGCGATGGAGATGTTCGACACGAGCACGCTGAGTCGCTGGCACGCGATCACGGGCGGCGCCAACATCCCGGCCATCAATGGGCTGCTGAGCGAGTTCCACATCGCTTTGGGCGAGGGAGCCGTGTCCAACTCGAGCGTAACGCTGCTGTCCGGCGCAGCGAGTACGGACGGATACCCTTACTCATCGGGCTCGTTCATCTCCCGTTTTCCTGTGGGCGGGTACTTGGGCTTCATCGACGCCGTCGATCAGATCGCGATGACGCTGAACGGGTCGGTGCAGGTCCTCCGAGACGTCCCCGTGCTCGGACTGTACCAGGTTCCGTCGCGCAACGGCGGACGCATCGCCGTGTTTGGCGACAGCGCGTGCGTGGATGCGAGCAGCCAGAGCGCGTGGTCGTCGTCGTCCAAGTTCCGCAACTGCTTCGAGATGGTGCACTCGCTCCTGCGGTTCACGAACGACGCCGTCTCGCCCTCCGAGCTCGGTCTCAGTGGTTTGAGCTTGAGCGCGCCTGGAGCCAACGCAGTGGCTCGTCGATCGTCGTCAGAGCGTCTCGAGCGTCTGGAAAGCGACTACGCGTCACGAGAGAGCTCTTCTCGGAGCGAGTGGTGGCCTGCAACGCTCGCACCAGCGTCGTCGCCGCGGGACGTAGCCGACGACAAGACGGCCAACTCGAACCTCGAGCTGCCCGCCAAGCTGCGCGCGAGAGAGTTCGCTCGGTACTCCAAGGTTGCACGCGCGAACAAGGCCAAGCCCGTCCGCGAGAGCTTCTGCCACTTCTACCGGCGCGAGCAGTGCACCGAGCAGCCGCCGCGAGAGCGCGTGACGCTGCAGACGGTGGTAACGCGTTGACGTCACTAAAGCGGGGTGAATGCGCGCGAGTGCCAGCTCCCGACCAAGTGGTGATGATCAAGCCAACAGCTACGCCGGAGCACTCCAGTACTTCGAAGTACATAGCAATAAGCAGCGACCATGGCGGACGTCGAGCTGTACGTGGTGCTGTCCAACGCGAGCGGCCGGCAGAACCTCGGCACGTACCTGCGCACGGCCTCGGCCTTCGGCGCCAAGCAGGTGGTCGTCGGTGCGTCGCCGGTTTGGTTGGAGCAGACGCCGAGATGGACGGACGGCTACTAACGAACGAACTGGTCGGTCCATGCGTCGCGCAGTCGGCTCGCAGCGGTTCGGGACGCACGGAGCCCACCGAGCGCAGAAGTACGTCGACATTGTGCACTTCTACGAGCTGCGGGACGCCCGGGAGTACCTCAAGACCAAGGGCTGCACGATCTACGGCGTATCGACCGCGCACCAGCTCGGCGCGTCCGGTACGAATGACTCGCATAGCACGACGGATCCATTTTATGGCTTGGAGACTGACGATGGACGGTGTCGTGTCGCTTCACAGCGGCCCATGCGACCGAGTACAGCGGCTCGAGCGCGTTCATGATCGACAACGAGGTACGAGCGCTGCGTCTGACGCTGGGGGCCAAGTGTGTATGTCGTGGCTGACGGCTCTCTGCATGTGTCTGTCGGCAGTTCCCGGGCCTGTCGGACGAGCAGCGCGCTGCCTGCGACCACCTCGTGCACGCGGCGTTCCATGGCGAGCAGACGGCCGAGTCGCTCGCACTGGCGCTGGACACGACGGTCGTGATGGCCATCGCGCTGCGCCACTTCGCGCGGTTCGCGCGGTTCGCGGAGCGCTCGATCGAGACGACGAGTACGCAGGGCAAGTTCGTGCTGGACGCGTACCCGACGCTCGACCGCGTGCAGGCGTCGGCGGCGAGCGAGCAGGTGGCGGCGCAGCGCGAGGCCAAGCGGCTGGCGGCGGCGGCGAGCGACGCGCTGGCGAGCGACGGTCTGGCCGGCATGTTCGACTAGGCGGCGGGTGTCCGGTACCGAGCGAATGGCATTAACTGAGAGCACTCGGACCAAGAGCAGGGTGGGCGGTGAGTGAGTGGATGAGGCTGCGCGCTTAAATTACTATCCGTTGATGCAGAGTCGTCGTCGGCGGCTCGGTCGGAGCGTCCGGGAGGCGTCAGAAGCAGGGACATGCAGGCGTGCATCGCGCAGCGCGGGCCCGTTATAACTACAGGCAGCGAACACGAGGGGCGGGCGCTTCGTTCCGGTCCGCAGGTCGGCAATTGGCCGGTACAGTCGTCGACGGACGAAGTCGGTCGGTCGGTGGTGTGGATGGGTCTGGTGGGTCTCATGGTGGTGGTGGTGGCTGATAGTGATGACGGATGGATGGAGGCGAGATCGTTTCTCGATAGGTACGCGGCGGCGAGCGCGTCCGGCCGACTAGAGCGACGTGCTGAAGCCCATCATGTGCGCGTCGAAGGCTCGCTGCGCCACGTGCTTCTGCAGGCGCTCGGCCAGCACGGCCTCGCACATGCGGCACGTCTTGATGTGGTCGAGCGCCTCGCTGTCGCCGTCGCGCACGAAGGGCACGGCGCACGAGACGGCCGAGTGCTTGAGGCACTGCGCGCAGAAGAGCATGCCGCAGTGGTAGCAGTTGCTCTGGCGCGGGTTGACGCGCGCGCCGACCAGGTGCTTGAAGAAGTTGGCGACCGCGCGCTGCGGCTTGAGCAGCGACGGCGACTTGCAGCGCATGCACTTGCCGCGCTGCGCGAGCGTCACGAACGGCGGCGGCTTGTGGATGGAGCGCACCATGAAGCGCTGCACGCGCTTGGACGCCACCTCGTAGCACATGAGTCCGTGCTGGTTGAGCGCCGTCATGGCCGCGCCGAAGGCCACGAGCACGCCGGCGACGACGCCGAAGTCGCGGCGCGCGGCCAGGTGCAGCAGCGAGGCGCCGTCCACCTCCGTGTCCGGGTCGGCGCCAGCCTCGAGCAGCTTGATGGCCACGGCCGGGTTGTCCACCTTGAGCGTGAGCATGTGCACGGCGATGGGCGTGAGGCCGCGCTTGTTGCGCGCGCGCACGTCGGCGCCGGCGTCCAGCAGCCCGGCGACGGCCGGCACGGCGCTCGGGTGGCGCCAGTTGCCGGCCGCGAAGTGCAGCGCCGTGTTGCCGTTGTAGTCGGGCGCGTCCACGACCTGCTCGGCGCTCTCGTGCTCCAGCAGCGCCGACAGCACCTGCAGGTCGCCCTTGCGCACCGCGATGTGCAGCGGCGTCTGTCCGTGGCTCGGGTCGCGCAGCGCTAGCACGACGGACGAGACGCTGGACGTCGAGCTCGTCATGCTGCTGGACCGCGTGGCGCTCGTGGCCATCGACACGTCGGCGGTCGACAGGCCCGTCGACAAGTCCGAGCTCTCGGCCAGCACCGACTCGCGCACGTTGTAGCCGCGCTTGTTGAGCAGCGAGAGCAGGTTGCGCACGAGCACGTCGTCCGGCCGCGGCAGCGGCAGCCCCATGCCGGCCACGAAGCTGTGCGTGCCCGCCAGGTCGGCGAAGCTCGCGTCGCTGCCCGGGCTGTCCGACAGCCGCCGCGGCTCCTCCGGGAACGGGTCGAACGCTTCCTCGCGCTCGTCCTCGCGCGCGTCCTCCGCGAGTCGGGACAGTGGCGGAGAGACGTCGCGCATCAGTGTGGCGGGCGGCATGGCGGCACGCTCCTGGGGCATCCGCGCGCGCGTCCAAGTGGCGGCGGCCGGGAGACCAAGAGACCGAGTACGTGCGCGCTCGGCCGCGGCGAAAGGCGAATGTGGCTGGCGGGTTTGCATTTTGTATGCCGCGTTTAGTATGGGGACGGGCCGGAAATGGTCAGCTGCCGGCTGGGGGATTCGCGCCGGGATGACTTGGCATTTGTATACTTTGCGCCGTACCCATGCTTTACGCCGCCCGCAAGAAGAACCTTCTACGGTACAGTACTCGGATTTAGAACCTGCACACGATGATGGTTAGACTATATATTGTGCTATACGATATAATAAACCGCTTACTTTTACATAATCAGTTAGCAGCTATAAATTTATATTCGGTGCATAGATTATTCACCGTCAGACTGCGTATCTGCGCGCATGACGCAGGAAAACTGAGCCAGACGGGCCGGAACTGCCACCTACAATAAAAAACACGCAGGCAAGGGGGTAGGTTTCGATCGTTTGTGTTATACCAGTAGATTTTCTCGAGGATATCATTTCCCACTGTTTTACCATCAATGTAATCGCCGGATGGGCCTAACCTGTCTCATACAGCTGTACAGGGCCGGAGCGGTGGCTTACAAATTGCCAGTCATTTGGCAGGTGGAACTGTGTCCAGCACCACGAACCCATGTGGAGGTGCGCGAAATCAGTCCGCGGATTCAAAAGCCGCCAAGCTCAGAGCCTTCTGAGTCAATGCCGAGCCCAGCCATACAGCGTACGTGTCGGGTACGTGGCGAGCAAGCGGCGCTTGCCAAGCGCCAACGCCAACGTCCTCTCTGGATTTCCTGCGGCGGCGTCCGTGGGACGCATGGGCCGCAGTCCGAAGCGTCGTCGCCGGTCCTTCTCCGTCGACTTGCGACTGGCCGTTCCTCGCGTTAAACAGCCGCCGTCGTCTTTCGCCTTTGCACGGTTTCCACACGTTCGAGGCGCCTGCATCCAGGCGTACAGCGCCGACTGACTGCAGCGAAAAGCCGAGCTGGCTAATTCAGGATCGCCATCATCTCCCCATCATCGCCCATCAAAAAATCTCATCATCCGACGGGTCAATGTCCTCCGTGACAGATGATCCTCGGTACGCACGTGTCTTCGCGGATATGCGAACTTCTCGCAAAGTACGCCCACATATCCGCACTTAGCCGATTTGGCAGGGCTCAATCGCGATCCTTGAGTTAGTTTTACCAATTGAACCGCGGACCAGCATGAAGGCCGCGGCGCTCTTTCTCGCGCTGGCGGCGGCCGCCTCCCCGCTCTCGTCCGCAGCGGACGCCGACCGCTGCACCGCCATCCTCGTGGGCGCCAAGGTACGCCCGCCGCTCGCGGTCCTTGGCCATAGACTCGCCGTAGACAACCGCCCGGTACTGAGAGAGCTGCTGTAAATGCTGACGGTCCGTCGCGTCTGCAGGCGTCGACCACTGGCACGCCCATGACGACGCACACGAACGACTGCTCGTCGTGCGACTTCCGCATCGTCAAGGTGCCGGCCCAGACGCACGCGGCCGGCGCGCGCCACGAGGTCGTGCTCGCGGCGTTCGACTATCCGCGCTACGGTCCGTCCTTCCTCCTTCCGGTCCTTCCTCCTTCCGGTCCTTCCTCATCTCTACAGTAGCCAACTCACGAGAGAACTCGTCCTCCGTCCCGCAGTCGGAAGCGCGAGGGGAGAAGGGTACCTGCGCGAGAACCTCGACCGGCGGCTGTTCAACTGGACGGAGACGCCGGCGATCGGGTCCATCCCCGAGGCGGCCGAGACGTTCGCGTACATTGAGGGCGCCTACGGCATCATCAACGAGCATCAGGTGGCCATCGGCGAGAGCACGTGCCCCGCGCGGTTCGTCAGCAAGCCGCTGACCCAGGGCGGCGAGGCGCTCTTTGACGTCGCCGAGCTCTCGCGGCTGGCGCTGCAGCGCACCAAGACAGCCCGCGAGGCCATCCAGCTCATGGGCGACCTCGCCGTCCAGTACGGCTACTACGGCGCCGAGTGGGAGGGCCCCGGCGTGTACGACGAGGCCGGCGAGGCGCTCACGGTGACGGACACCAAGGAGGCGTGGATGTTCCACATCCTGCCGGACGACACGGGAAAGTCGGCCGTCTGGGCGGCGCAGCGCGTCCCGGACGACCACATGACGGGCATTGGCAACCAGTTCGTGATCCACGAGATGGACCTGGACGACCGCGACTTCTTCATGGCGTCCGCGAACGTCCAGGAGGTCGCGATCCGCAACCAGCTATGGGACCCGGAGGGCGACGTGCCGTTCGACTTTACGCGCGCGTACGCCCAGCCCCGCATCGGGAGCCACGTGTACTACTCGACGCGCCGCGTGTGGCGGCTCTTCACGCTCGCGGACCCCGGCCTGGAGCTCTCCCCGTACACGGACACGTTCGCAAGCGACTACCCGTTCTCGGTCAAGCCGGCGGCGCCGCTGTCGCCGCGAGACATCATGCGCTTCCAGCGCGACCACTACGAGGGCACGCCGTTCGACATGACCAAGGGCCCGCAGGGAGGACCGTACGGAGACCCGGACCGGTACGACGAAGCCGTTGGAGAGAACCTGACGCAGGCAGACCTCAACGCCGGCCACTTTGAGCGCGCCATCTCCATCTTCCGCGCGAGCTACTCGTTCGTGTCGGTGCTGGACGCCGAGAACAGCGACAACGGCTTCCTCTGGTTCGGCCAGTACGCTCCGCATGCCACGACGTACGCGCCCGTGTTCACCAAGGCCAAGCAGGTGCCTGCGTACTACTCGCGCGGGTCGCTGTTCGCCTTCGACGACCAGTCGTCCTTCTGGATGCACGCGCTCGTGGGCAACTGGGCCGCGCGGTACTACACGCATGCGCACCCGTTCGTCGCCAAGGCACAGGAGAAGGTGGAGGACCTCGCGGAGCGCCAGCAACCCGACATTCTGGCGCACGCGGCCAAGCTCAGGCGCGAGAGTGGCGAGAGCGCGATGGCCGACTTCTTGACGGCCCAGAGCGCCGAGTACGCCGCGCAGGCGCACTCGGCGTCGACGGATCTGTTCCATTACCTCATCGCGGCGTTCCACGACGGCTACCAGGCATCCAACTTTGACGCGTCGGTGCTCTCGGTCAAGTCGCTGTTCTACCCCAAGTGGTGGCTCGAGCTCGTTGGCTTCTTCCCCTCGACCGAGCCTGCGACGCCCGCGCCGGAGCCGGTCGCTGGCTCCGCCTCTGCTGCCAAGGAAGCTGCTCCTGCGGCCGCGGAGGCTCCTCGTCCGTTGGCGGGCGTCTCGTACGGCATCACGGTGCTCATTGCCGCGATCTCGGCCAGTCTGGGCGTCTTCATCGGCCGCGTCTGGCGCAACCCGTTCGCGCGCAAGCCTGGCTACCGCCCGCTGCAGTAAGCTGCCTGGTCACTTACAAGTTGTAAGCGGTCAGGTCGTTTATCACCTTGGGACCGCGCGTCGGCGTGTCAATGGTGCGAGCGACGCAGTGCATTTCGCCATCCACGTTGGGTCGATGGTCTATATACGATCAGTTTGATGCAGTGTTCGAGCTTCGAGGCGACTCGTTCGTGTTGAATTACCAATGGAGTGCCACACACGTTGCATGCTGCTGCTGTTCGGCAATGGAGAGACAGAGGCATTACTTGCGCTCCAACTCGGCGACGAACACGTTGAGGACGTTCTCGCCCGAGCGCCACGGCACCACCTCGGCCTGGACGCGCTCGCGGTCCGCGCGGATCTTCTTGAGAAGCCCGAACGAGAGCCCTCCCATCTCTTCGTCACGCTCGTCTTCGTCACGCGCGAGCACCACGTCACGTCTGGCCAACATACACACAACAACGTAAGGATCGACACGAGAGACGCCACTCCAAGCGACGAGACCGCTAACCTGGTCATCCGCGTCACGGGACAGTAGTCACCCGTGCCGTCACCCACGTACAGGATCCGCGCACTAGCGTGCTCACGGCGGATGCGGTCGAGGATGATCCCTTTGCACATGTTCAACGGACACAATGCACACCCGTGCGGCGTCTCCGGGTCATGGTACGGACGCACGCGAAGACGGTTCTCCTGCTCGAACTCTGCAGTGTTCTCGACGACCTCACTGATGAGAGGCGTCAGTCCGTGGTGGTCAAGCATGCTCTCAATGTTGACGGTGTTCCCGCCGCTGACAATCACCACGACGGCGTCGGGGTGCGATCCCGCCAGCCTGATGGCGTCCAACATCTTTGGCTGGACGGGGACAGATGCGAGGGTCTGGCGGATGACCTTCTCGTCGACGTGCGGCTTGTCGAGCACAAGCCGGCGCAACAGATCGTCCACCAGCTGCGTCCACGTCGGGACGGGGCCCGAGTGGGCCAGCATTTCCTCCAGCAGCTCCGGGTGCAACTGCTTGAAGATGAACGTGTCCGAGTCTTCGTTGATGAGCGATCAGTCGTAGTCAAACACGACCAGCACCTTGCCGGCACCGCTGCTTCCTCCGTCCGCAGGCAACGCGTTCGTCATGACAGCCTGGATGCTCCGCACGAGACGCCAATTATGTTGGGGAAAAGCAGGAATGACGCAGAGGATCGAGTGCTGGCTCACCCATCAAGAGGCTGGTGCTCGAGATCTTTTGAGGAACGCCAGACGGGTGCCAAGGGGATCTCACGAGTACCCCGGTGACCGGGCCGGTCATTGTGCAACCGACGAGTCCATCGTTGCGCGTTATCCAGAGGAGTCAGGCATCTCGTGAGCTCTCGTGCGTCGCGCAACGTACCCCGGGCCGGGGGGGGGGGTACCCTACCGACCAGCGAGTCCATCACCATCATTCCTGTTCAACAACGGCGTTTCACTAGGCAGTTCATCATTCGGAATGTTGGTGCGAGTACCCCGTACGCGACCTTCGAGAAAACACGACGCGACTTGGCGTCAAGCGCCGCCGCACTTGGCCACTACTGGAATCTACTGCTCGCCTCGACAGCTCCGCGATGGCGCCGGTGACGCTGCGCGTGTACGACCTGAGCCGCGGGCTGGCGCGGCAGCTGTCGCCCGGACTGCTGGGCACGCAGATCGAGGGCGTGTGGCACACGGGCGTGCTGGTGCACGGGTCCGAGTTCTTCTTCGGCGGCGGCATCCAGGTCATGGCGCCCGAGCTCGTGGTCGCGCGCTACGGCATGCAGCCGGTGCAGAGCGTGCAGCTGGGCGACACGGCCGTGTCTCGCGAGCGCCTGGAGCAGTTCCTGCGCGAGGTCAGCCCGCGCTTCACAGAGGCCACGTACGACCTGCTGCGCCACAACTGCAACAACTTTTCCGACGAGCTCGCGCGCTTCCTGCTCGGCCGCGGTATCCCGCAGCACATCCTCGACCTCCCCGACACGGTGCTGCGCTCACCCTTCGGGTACGCGCCCAGCTTTGTCTTGGCGCCGCGCTATAAGGTCGTTGCGGATACTAACGACGGTGATATATCTGAATGGACAGCGCCATGCTGCGTCCGATGCTCGAGAACATGCAGAGCCAGATGAACGGCGCGACCGACGCCATGCCCTTCGCCAACCCGTTCAACGACGCCGCGCGCGCCAGCGCCGCTGTCCCGAGCGCCTCGCCAGCGCCGCCGCCGGCTCCCGTGGCCGACCTCACGTCTCGCCGCTTCAAGGTGTCGGCGAACCCGGCGCTTCATCTGGACAACGTCGTTGGCCGCGTCGCTGCGCTGAATGTGGGCACGGCCGCCGTGCTGTCGCAGGGAGAGCTGGATGAGCTGAGAGCGCTCGCGGCGCACGCCCAGAGGGGAGACGCGGCGGCTGAGCTGGCTGACGCGTCCAAGCGGCTGGCGTGGTGGTCGGCGCTTCTCAAGCTGCTGAACGCGCCGGAGCAGCAGGCGCAGTGGCTCTTCCCCGCTTTAGCTGTGTTCCGCGTGCTGCTGCTTGAGCCAGCGGCGTCGGCGGAGACCGCGGCGGTGAAGAAGCAGTGCTTTGACCAGCTCGTCCGCGTGCTGGAGGCCGAGGAGAATACCCCGCGGCTCACGAACGCGCAGAAGATCCTCGTGCTGTCGGTGCTGGTCAACGCGTTTGCGAACACTGCGGCCAGCGAGCTCGTGCTCGCGCGCGCCGTCCAGTTCCTTCCGTTCGTGTTCAAGGCCATCGCCGAGTCCTCGAGCCACGAAGTCAAGGTGCTGAGCGCCTCGTTGATCAGCAACTGCTGCCTGGCGCTCAAGATGGAGGAGGAAGTGGTGATCACGACGCTGATCTGCGGCGCCGTCGAGACACTGGACCGCCTCTCGCAGCAGGTGCGGTCCCAGGTGTCGCCGTCGCAGGCACAGACGATCGAGGGCGTGGTCGCTGGCGTCGGACAGCTGCTCCGCAACTTCGAAGGCGCGCGCGCGCTGTCGGTCGAGCTCGGCCTTGCCGAGGTGCTGCGCCGCCTCAACGTGGCCCCAGGGCTCAACAGCATGCAGCCGCTGCTGTCGGAGCTCGTGTCGCTCATGTGAGGAGGAGGAGGTGAGAGTCCCGTGAAATATACCATCTGCATACACACAATCGAGCCCACGAGGGGTATGAATAGGTTGGATGAATGCTGCACGGCCGTTATAGCGACACGCCGCTTCATCCGCCGTTCGAGAGGCGTCCAGGCGGCTGTGGGGCGGCGCCGACTCGGCAAACACTCGCAACACGCACCGGAAGTGAACGACCAGCTACAAGCAGCCGACTTCAGACTGCGATCGTCAGTCACGGCCATGTCTCGCGGGAGCATCGGTGGCCGCCGTTTGCCGCGGCCGTCGACCTCTGGCAGTACATCAAACGACGACACGATCGCCACCACCGTCGAGATCGTCGAGCGCGCGACATCCACCCTCCAGGGACTCCAAACAGCGCATGCGCTGCAAATCTGGCGAGCGCTTGGGGTTTACATACAAGACCAACTCGCGCATCGGCGACCGGTGCGCGTGGACCAATTCGGAGTGTTCGGACTCAACGAGAGCATCGAGCCCGTGTTCCTTGCCGAGGCCAGCTTCCTTCAGACCAACCGCCTGCGCGAACGCGAGCGCAACGGGCAAGTGCTGTCAACGAGGTTCGCGCCGGTCGGTCGCGCCAACTCGCAGCAAATCGGGGAGCAGTACCTCTCCAAGTGTCGGAAGGAGGTTGTGGCCGCGGTGATAGCTAGCGTCGTCGCGCTGGTAAGCAAGTGGGCCAAGCAGGGCCACCGACGCGGCATCCGACTCGGGTTCCTGCCTGTCGGGGAGTGGCAGTGCGACTCCAACGGTGTCGTGAGCTTCCGATTCCTCGCCGAGTTCCGTAAGCATCTGCGACTCGGCACGACAGGCGTGACGGCTGCGCAGGTGGCTGCCTCGATAAGCTGCGGCGGATACGATGCAGATGGAACAGCGAGCAGCATGGCAGACAAGAACAGTGTGCGAACCGGAACACCGTTGGCACCAAAGACTCGCTCTTCCGCCTCCACAAGAAGTACACGCCCTGCTAGTGGTGGACGGTCTTGTCCAGGGAGTGCACGCAACGACTACAACAAGAGTCGCGAGGACGTGAGGAGCGCCGAGTATGCCACAACCTGCGACTTGTCATCGGATATGTCGCCCGCTTGGTCGACGCCTGCTTCAGTACCAGATCAGGGGAGGAAGAAGGGTCGACATGATGGAGGAAGAGCGAAGACTTTGCGACCATCGACAAGCGCAACTTCTGTAGCTGCAAGTACGACCAGCAAGAAGACGACGGCATCTTCGCAGCAGGCGTGGGCAGCCCCCAGGTTTGTCGTGGCAGTGAAAATGCCTCTTTTACACGTTCACTTACTCACATGCCATACCTCTTCAGGACTACTACGAAATCGGATGCCGTCTTTGCGCGTCTTCGCTTGAAATTAGCGCTCCGATGCGGCCTCAGTGGCCTCAACTCAGTTGAGCGATCTCTCCAATCAATGGTTCAGCCGGGCGGCACTCTCACTCGTCGCGAAATCAAGTTCGGACTTCGCGACCTTGGGGTCGAAATCAGCGCTGCAGAGCTGGATGAGATGGCGGATGCTATCGCGGATCACGACGGACGCGACCGTTTTCGTCTGGGCTCGATCATTTCGGCGATGAGAGGATCGGCACCACTGCAAGAACCCCGTCTCAAACTCATCGAACGCGCATTCAAGTTGATGGACACGACTGGTCGAGGTGTCGTCACTGTCGATGACCTCAAAGACAACTACGATGTTAGCGCGTTGCCCAAAGTTCGGTCGGGTAAGCAGAGTGCGGTCCAGGCGCTGGCTGCTTTCCTCCGTGAGTGGGATCCAGACGTGAGTGATAACAACGCTTACGACAGCGGCAAGAAGACGAAGGGCGGTTCCTGTGGTGGCAGTATCTCGCTCAACAGGTTTGTCCGCTACTATCACGTACGTGCTGACATTACTGAGCTGGGAAAAGTAGAATGGCGCGGTATTCTCACTGTGCCACGGGTTTGTGTGTGTATCCTGTATGCTACTTCTAGAATGTGAGTGCGTGTATCGCAGACGACAGCGAGTTCGAGAGGATCATGCGGCAGCTGTGGCATGTTTCGCTTGTCCACGACGATGATGAACGACTAGAAGACGAAGACGAAAGCAACAACAATGAGCTCAAGGCCGAAACTCGCTGCCATTCGAGACCATCCGTTCAATCACCGGCTGAAAACTCGTCGCTGGACTCGCACGAAGTCGAGGAGGCGTGGCAGTATTTGGAGGCACTGCTCTTGCCCAAGAAGTGGTCGCGAGGTGCGACCCAGGTGCCTTCATTGGACGCAATGTGCCACCGAGTTGGAGCAAACCGAGTGTTGGGCGACGGTAATGAGGTCATCAATACCCATGCGTTCGCTCATGCGCTCTCTCACTTGGACAGACGACTCGAGCCAAGCAAAGCCAAGTACTTGGCAGTGCTTGCTGCGTCGACTGGCCCGAACCAAGTCGAGCAAGAAGATGTGATTTACCTTGCGGACCTGTACAAGACATTGACAAACGTTGTAGCGAGAGAGAATTGCCGAGCTGGTACAGCGAGCAGCGGTGGTAGTGGCAAACCCAGCCAAGTCATCGACAAGGTGCGCAAGCGGCTGCTGAAACGGGTCGCTCTGTCGGTGTCCATTCCAAACGACAACGGCGACGATAGTGGTCGTCCATCCAACGAAGCCAATCCCGACAGTGCGACCTTCCATGGACTAGCGCGATCGCTTCGGCTGATGGATAAAGACGGCGACCAGCGACTGTCCAAGGACGAACTCAAGGCGGGTTTGTGCAAGTTTGGCGTGGATACCAACTTCCGCGAGATCGACTGCTTGTTCGCTTTCTTCGACACGGACCAGAGCGGATGCATTAGTTGCGATGAATTTGTCGTTGGGATGCGTGGTGAGATGAACGAACGTCGCCTCGCGCTCGTCAGACAAGCGTTTGGATTGCTGGACACGGACGGAGACGGCCAAGTTACGCTGAAGGAACTCCAGACGGCATACGATTGCAGCAAACACCCGGGCGTGGTCAGCGGCGAGATCAGTGCGCAGGACGCTATCCGGATCTTCGCGAGTCAGTGGGAGACTAACGAACCCGATGGGATCGTCACTCGCGACGAGTTCGAGACGTACTACAAGAACCTAAGCGCGTCGATCGACTCGGACGACTACTTCGAACTCATGATGCGTAACGCGTGGCACATTTCGGGTGGCGAGGGTCAGTGTGCCAACTCCACAAACCGCCGGTTGCTGCTGACCGACGCCGACGGGTCGGAGCGCGTGGTGGAAGTCCGCAACGACCTCGGGATCAATGCGACGGACTTCGCGCGGATGCGAGCGAACCTCGAAGCGCAAGGGGTGCTCAGCCCAGGCGCTCCAGGCGAGAAAGCGGCTAATATCCAGCTGTACGGATCGCTCGACCGCCGCGACAAGAGAGACGTCAGTTGCTCAGCGACGAGGGGCGACACGGACGGCAAGCACGGCCGCAAACCCGTGCCGGACAGGCGCTTTTACCGTCGCTGCCAGTTCGCGCAGCCCGACGCAGGCGGCCGCAGCTTGCTTGCGATGGCCGAGACAAGCCGCGCTGGCGCACCACAGGACTTGGAGACGCAGCGAACGCTTCGAGCGCGTGCTGCGGAGCTGATCCAGTCTCGTTTCCGCGGCTTTCGAGCGCGCAAGCTCGTGGCGCTCGTGAGGCGGAAGCTGGAGGCCGAGCGCCAGCGCCGCACTGCGCTCGAGAGGGAGCAGGCCGCGGCTAACAAGCGCCGCGTCCTTCGCGCCGCCACGCGCACTGTCCACGGGTTCTAGCACGCCAAGCGCAAAGACTAATAGTGAAGCTGGTCTTGTCGATGGTGCTGGGAGTTGCCGTTGTGTACCCATCTCCGAAACGGGGTTAGCCCCTCGCTGTCCATATCTTGCTCTTTGTATACCACTGTAAACCGCGATATATGCGATCTGACGGGTCAAAAGAGCCCTTTGGCGCGCCACCATTTTCCCGCGCAGCACGTCAAGCGCGCGATCTGGGTCACCAGCGAGCGCAGCTAACGGCTCGGTGCGCGCCGCTTGCTCCCGCGCCGTGAGCATGAACTACACCAAGCAGGAGCGCTGGACGTCGCCCGAGGTGCGCCACCCGTCCCTCCGCCTTCAGCAAGAGCGCCAATCATAATAGGAATCACTCGTCCAAGCTTGATGGGGTTCACCTGACCCCTTGGCTCGCTGCGTGCAGATCGAGCGGCTACTGTCGCTGCGGTTCCGCGACCCGGAGATCGCCGACTTCTTCAGCCGGCCCAAGACGCGGCGCAACCGGCAGGTGGCGTGGGCGCAGATCAGCGAGCGGCTGCAGCGGGAGCTGCCGCTCTCGAGCGGTGACGCGCGCTCCGTCGCGCAGTGCGAGCAGAAGGTCAAGAACCTGCGCAAAGAGTACCTCGTGCGTTACTCTCGGGTTCTCCGGTCTGTTGCGAGCGAGCAAAGCGCGCTGACGCTGCGTTGTTGCGCTGTCCTGGCCGACGCAGCGCGTGCGCTTCCACCAGGGCCGGCTGCAGCGCGGAGAGGTCGTGGGGTCACTGCGTCTGCCGGACTACTGGCCGCTGCTGGAGGCCACGCTCGGCGCGCACGTCGAGGCCAAGCAGCGGAACAAGGAGGCGCAGCAGTCGCCCGCAAGCGAGGACAGCGAGAGCCGAAGGGCAGTGGAGCCGCAATTCACTGGCATCGACGCCGTACAGCGGACGCTTCCGATCTCGAACGGGAAGCGCCGACGAGAAGAGCTGCCAGCGCCGACCCCCGAGGCTCTAGCGACTGTGGCTGGGGCCACCGCTGCACCCGACGGAGGCGATGGACAGACAGAGGAGGCCGTTGCGGAGTCGACGCCGAGCAAGCGCAGCAGACAGAGCAAGCAGATTCTAGAGTCGGTCGAGCGGCTGAACCGACTCGTGGGTGAGTTCATGGGCCCCGAAGCCGACGCGGACGACTCGCAGTCGTTGACAGCACGCCGCCTCGCAGCGCTCGAAGAAGACGTGCGACAGCTCCGCGCCAGCATGAGCACTATCAGCGCCAACATGAATCTACTGCTCGCGCGCCTGGCCGACCCGCGCAGATGATGTATGTGCATTAGAATTTTAAGCAAGACCGGCAGTCGATGGTCATGGCAGGAGCAGTACAATGCGTGCACCTCACTCTCAGCGCGAGAAGCGGCCTTACTTTTGTTGGTGGTTGACGAAGCGCAGTACGAGCAGTGCGAGGATGCGGTACAGCACATTGTACGCGATCGTGACGAGCTGGCTGGCGTCGTCATCGACTCTGTCCTCTGGTCTCGAGCTGAAGCCTAGGGCGTGGTCAGCAGCTTCGGTGGTCGATGGCAAAATGCGATGTAAGCGTCAGAGCCCATCACCATTTGACGACCACCATGGCACACCACCGCATCTGACGGAGTGCCAGATAGCCGCTGCTGCTTCTACGACAGCAACAGTCCTGCTCTGCCTGAATGACACGAATGCATCGCACGCGCTTCCATGTGAGCCGTGGCCCCACGTGACCCGATGCATCGGGAGAATATAGCCAAGAATATCAGCCAATAACAGTTGAAAGTTCGCTATTATCAAAGCTGAAATCGGAATTACATACGACCTTTCGCGTCTTGGATCACGTCGCAGATAAGGTCGCCGAGGTGACGAGCATGTGCTGCACAAACTCACCACCGATGATCGACGGCAGCGCCGGCATTGACAGTCCTACAAAGCTACAGGAAGGAGGCGGAGAGCCCGTCCCCGCGGTGGTTAACTCAAGCGCTCGCCAACCCGTCCATGGGCAGCGGTATCTCCAAGACGGTGCTGCTGCGCCACTCGGACAGCCGTGTCGAGGAGATCCGCGCACAGATCGCGGCCGCGGGCGACCGCCACCGCGTCACTAGCGTCGGAGAGGACCGCAATAGCGCCTTCTCGCTTCGACTGACGAGTTCCCCCGAAGGCTCTCCCCAGCCACCTTCACGAGCTATGGACGCTGATAATCAAGGCGGGAAGACTAGATCGCGGTCGTACCCAGACCTCGAGCAACTTCAGCTCTGGCAGCCGGTCCATAGCTTGGCTGCTTTACATGAAGTGCCAGACGCAGGCAGCGAAGGTGGAGCAGCGTCCCGGTCATCGTCATCGTGCTCGTCGCCACACGGAGCGCGAGCAGTCGAGAAGACGCAGTGCGAAAGCACCATACCGGTGGAGAGCTGTGACGGTAGCAATGCTACTGAGGAAGGTGACCACTATGACTCGGACGAGTTCGAAGACGAGATCACCGACTGGAGGAAGGGCGAAAGCATCGGGTCTGGTAGCTACGGCACTGTACGTCGCACGCAGTCGCACGCAGTGTGGTGAATGAGGTATGCTTACGTTTGCGATGCCTCAATCTCGATATCAGGTCTACTTGGCGCGCGACGAAGAGACTGGCGCACTCATGGCCGTCAAGGAGATCCTGATCGAGGACGAAAGCGACCTGGACGTGAGCTCTGCGATGAAAGAGGTCGAGCTCCTGCGGTACCTGCGGCACGACCACGTCGTCAAATACCTCGGAAGCTGCGTGGACGCCGATAACAAGAAGCTTTCGATCTTCACGGTAATGATGAAGACTGGAGCCATTGTGCGCTGGATAATCGACTTACCGATTCGTGTTCCGCTGCATGTGGACCTGTCAGGAGTGGGTGCCTGGTGGCAATCTCGAGCAGAACCGCAAGCGCTTCGGCGGGAACGAGAAGATTGTGCGGAGGTTCACGCTGCAGATTCTCCTGGGCGTCGCGTACCTCCACTCCAAGAACATCGTGCACCACGACATCAAGGTTCGTCGCGAGTGGTTGCTACTTGTCATTGCGTTGTGTCCAACATCTTCTATCCGCCCGCACAGCCGTCCAACATCCTTGTGGACCAGAACGGCGTAGTCAAACTTGCGGACTTTGGCTCCTCGCGCCTCATCAGCAGCAGCACATGCGTCAACAACGAGTCCATGCGCGGTACGCCCAACTACATGGCACCCGAGGTCATCAAGCAGACCGTGCGCTCGCGCAAGTCGGACATTTGGAGCGTCGGCTGCACCGTGCTGCGGCTTCTGGTCGGCGCGCCGTTCTGGGGAGACAAGAAGTTCGACTCGCAGATGGCGCTGCTCTACTACATCGCCAACCTCGAGTCGCTGCCACCACTGCCCGACTCGCTCTCCGACGACGCACGCAGCTTCGTCTCAGCCTGTCTTGAGCTCGACCCCGTGCATCGTCCGAGTGCCGAGGAGCTGCTTCAGCATCCGTTCGTCAAGAGCGTCGCGATTAGAACCCCGCCGGCATCTTCCGCGTGGAAAGGGCGAGGCATCCACTCGGCGCCATCGCAGCGCTTGACGCCGCTGGTTCAAGCGACGTTGCAGCCAATCCAGGTTCAGCCACCAGCGACGGCACCGTCCGCGGCGCCATCTTCTAGCTCGCCGCCTCGGTCGTCTCGCGATAGAACGGGGTCGCGGTATCAGTCCAAGCCGAAAGACAGGCTTGCGCCGCTCTTCCCGAGTCTGCTCGACCTGCCGGTGAGTCTCGCAGCTCTCCAGTCCAGTGTGGAGAAGCTCACCTGCTGACTTCTCTGTGTGATCCGATGTAGGCGCGTCCGGACGCAGATGACGAGAATGAAAAGTCCATGCCGAGCAACTCGACGACGGTCGTGCCGATCTCTGCGCGCGGGAGGGCGGCCTTGCCGACGTCCACTATCGTGGAGCCGACCGTGACGGGCCGCTACTCCTACTCGGACTTCACGGAGCCAGGGACGATGAGGGCCAAGTGGGAGGAGCAGCCGATCCTCACGGACGCGGCGCGACTCGAGCGCGAGCGACTGGCCGCGCTGGCGCAGGAGGTCACTCGCCGTCGAGAGGAGCGCGAGCGCAAGTTCCAGGAGGAGCTAGCGGCATTCCGGTCGACGCAGTTGCTTCTGCGGCCGTGATCTGGAGTTGCTCGCTTGATCTTTATTCTCGCTGGGCTCTGAAGTTGACCCGGTTGGCTGTAACATCGTGCCGTGCGTGCTTTAGCAACCGCCGCTCCTAAACTAATCAGTCTTGCCTCCCTCCGCTGTCACTGCTGCCACTGGTGTTACTGGTCGAAGGCGGCGTGCTCGCGTGGAGTTGCTCGTCAGCTGCAGCAGAGTTACCACCATCGTCGTCGTCAAACAGACCCGACTCCGAGCCGAAGAGGATGCTGTTGAGCAGCCCGAACGTCTCCGAGACCAGGAAATGCACCAGCAGCCACTGCACGCGGATCACCACGGCGACGAGGCAGAAAACGGCCGCGTACACGGCCCAGACGTCGAGCATGGCGGTTTTGTGCCACGGCAGCGCGAGGTCGACCGTCTCGAGGTGACCGAAGCCGACGCGCAGGGTCGTGTCAATGATCTCGATGGCTCGTTCGGTGCCGCCAGCGCGGCCGATCAGCCGGCCGACGCGGTTCGCAGCCGACGCGTACGAGTCATTCGTTAACAGTCTCACGACTGCGTCGTGCACCTCGTCTGCAGTCAAGCGGTTCTTGTCGATCGCAAGCCCCGCGCCGGCATCCACGACGCGAGCAGCCACGTCAGGCTGGTCCACGAGGAACGGGATGCACAGCAGCGGCTTGCCGAACACCAACGCCTCTTGCGCCGACACCATACCGCAGTGAGAGATGACGAGCCGCACGCCATCGTGCGCGAGCACGTCCAAGTCCGTGACAGCTCCGGGCGGTTTGACTAGCACCGCGGGCGGGAGGTTCACGGGCATGATGTTGCGCTGGTCGGTCGGCAGAACCCAGAGCACCTTAATGCGCGGGTCGCTCACGTGCGCCAGGAAGAGCCCCTCGATGAGCGCTTGCGCCTGCCAGACGTCGATATACGCCATCGTGCCGAGGTTCAGGTACACGACCATTCCTCTCGAGCCACTCTGATCCGCCTTGGACGCTCCGTTGACTCGCTGGCTGTTGCTGCTGTACGAGGACGAGAGCCACTTGTCGAGCGACGGCGGCAGCGCGTGGCGGTCCGGTCTGCTGGCGTTGCTGCGGTCGTCCTTGAGCGGCATGATCGGTCCAACGGGCTCAATCATGGGCGAAAGCGGCTGCGGATGCTCGAGCCCAACGGCGGTGTTGAGGATCACGCGGGCGCCCTTGAACAGGTCGTGCTGCGACCGGAAGGGCGTCAGCTCGAGCTCCCAGCGCATCTTGTTGATCTCCATGAAGGGCGGCGTGAGCGCGACGGACAGCAGCCGCGGGAAGAGGATGTTCATGCAGCGGTTCCAGAGCGACATGTGGATGCTGAAGCCCGTGCCCCAGGCCGGGACGTAGCTCGGCGCGCCGCCGAGGTCGAACATGATGGAGGGCGAGTTGACGATCACTGGGATCTGGAGCTTGTGCGCCAGCAGCTGCGCGCCGACGGTGGCCACGTCCATGACGATCAGGTCCGGCCGGCTGCGCGCGAACTGCGGCAGCAGCGTGTCAAACATGGGGCGGGCCGCAGCCACGTAGATGTCGTTGAACATGGTGAGGATGCCGCGGAAGTTGCTCGCGTCGCGCGTCATGGTCTTGAGCGCGGCGCGCAGGTCGTCCGCCGACACGGGGAATTTGCCGGCCGACACGAACGGCACGCCGTAGCTGTGTGCCCACTCCTTGCCCGACTCGTGGGTCGCGAACGACACGCGGTAGCCGCGTGCGTGCATCTCGCTGGCCACGCGCAGCAGCGGCAGCGCGTGGCCCTTGATCGCGATCGACACGAACACCACGTGGCGGCGCTTGGCGTCGTCGGCCCCGTCGTCGGCCCCGTAGTCGGCCTCCGCCCTCGGCTCCTTCTGCTCCGCCGCCCCCGGCGCGCCGCAGACGGCGTTTTCGTCGTCCGACTCGCCGTCCAGAGGCGCCAGACACACCGTGTCTTCGTCGCCAGGGTGGTCGATCTCCGCGCACTGCTCCGTCTCAGGCGCGGCCGCCGCCGAGTGGAGCGCCAGCGCCAGCGCCAGGGCGAGCGCCAGCAGCAGCAGCGACAGGCGCGAGGGCCGGCGTCGCGCCGCCGACTGGCCGCCGACCGACGCCATACTCGTTGGTGAAATGATCCAGATGTGGTCGAGTTGCGATAAACCTGTATTATACAGATATATTACCGGTACAATCTCGGTATACCGGGAGTGGACCACATGAACGCATGTTGAAGCGCTGGAACTGAGCGGAACTCCCTCCCCACCACCACCACCGCCGCCGCCGCCGCTGAATGACGCAGCAGTGATTGAAGCCGCGGCGCGACGAAACGTATCGATGGAGGTTACGAACCGCGCGGCTTAATACGGCGCCTCTCGCGGCTTCTCATGGACGCGTTCTCGATTATGTGGGCCGGTTTCGTGGAGCCGCCGGCCTCGAGGCGCAAGAAAGAGTCACTCGCAGTTTGCTGCGAACCCGAACAAGTCCCGCTCTCCACCGCCCACGAAGACTCGATGATCTTCACCGCGAGCGACGGAACCAAGTTCGAGGACCGCAATGCGTGGCGACGCTACGAGTTCGAGACCAACTACACGTTCCGCAACAATAAGGGCGAGGCGCTGATGAAGCTGCCCGGGAAGATCGGAGGGTGAGCGCGAGCAGCGGACTCTTTGCTTGTAAAGTCCTCTCATCGCTGACTAGTGTCGCTGTCGCAGCCAACCGTTCGACTTGTCGGACCTGGAGAACTGCCAAGTGCTGCTACTGGACCAGTGCGACCAGGTGCAGGTGGATAACCTGACCAACTGCCGCGTGTTCATCGGTAAACAGTTGTGCATTATGGTTGTTGCCCTCGTAAGCCTGACTAACGGAAGCTCATGCACTGCCAGGACCAAGCTCCGAGTCCGTGTTCGTGAGGAACTGCACCAACTGCGTCTTCACCGTTGCCTGGTACGCGATAGCAGCCTGATAGTGCTGCACTTGCGCAAGTATACCCGTGCGAGGCTCACGACGATCTCTCCGTCCATTGGGTTTCTCTCACCAGCAAGCAACTCCGGACGCGCGACTGCTCTTCGAGCGCATTCTACCTGTATTCGCTCACGGACCCGATCATCGAGACGTCTACCGGCATGAAGTTTGCGCCATTCAACGGCGCTTACAACGGCCTCGAGCAGGTAGAGTGTGCGCCACAATTCACATACGAGCGAGCGTTCAGCGTTCAGATCTCTGACAAAAGCGCCTTCGTGGCTATGCGTCTCGCTAACTCACAGCACTTCCGCGATGCTCGATTGGAGCCGACAAACAACCACTGGTCCCAAGTCTACGACTTTAACGACCCCGACAAGACTGGCGCGAACTGGTGCATCTTGAGTACGTGCGAGCTATGAGTGATCCGGAAGCGGTTGGCATCGAGCGCTAATGCACTGTTGGCGTTCGACTACAGACCACGAAGAGGAGTGCGCTCCGTGGGTCGTGGACCTGGAGGCACACGTGCCAGGCGCATCCCAGACCATTGGCGCTTGCGTCAACCCCGTCGCTCGTGACTCTGGGTTCATCAAGTACACCGAAAACTCCAGCTCGTCGGGGATGCAGTCGTTCACCTTCAAGACGACCCAAAAAGACGCGGAGAAGACAGTCGCGAACACCCCAGCACCTGCTGTACCCGCGCCGGCGATTTCTGGTGGATGTGAGCGGCAAGAGCCCTCGCGGTCGCTTCCTCCGCCGCCAGCCGTGACGGCTCTGCCCATGTCTCCGACGGCATCGGCCGCTGTTCCGCTGCCTGCGCCAGTTGGTGCACCGACGGCGCACGCTCCGCCACTTCCGCCACTCGCAATGTCGGCACCGCCGACGGATAGCCAGAAGGTGGCTGCTGTCGAAAGCGTCGAGCACCCGTCTCCGCCGCCGCAGCTCCCTCAGCCAGCTCTTTCGGTGTCGTGCGACTGCGTCAAGGCCGTAGCCGTGGCCGCGGTGCCAACTGCAACGACGTACGAACACTGCCGCCTTTGACCAACTGCTCGTTCTGACCGCGATTTCCTTTGGCTTTTGGCTGTGACAGAGCGGACCCGGCA
Organism: Phytopythium oedochilum; assembly: GCA_023338025.1. NCBI lineage: Eukaryota > Oomycota > Peronosporomycetes > Pythiales > Pythiaceae > Phytopythium > Phytopythium oedochilum. Next base: position 20,043 of record JAADXX010000024.1, on the reverse strand, counting down.
GCGAACACGGCGACGGCGCAAGTCACCGACATGATCGCGTTGATGTAGCCATTCTGCCAGCGCGAGTATGAATATATACTCGACACTTCATCAAGTGCTGGAAGCGGTCATGTGGTCGGTCGCCTGCATCTCGAGCACGAGGGGCGCGACCACCTCGCATTCGGCCGCGCTCGGTACTAAAATTTAGCCGCAGGTCGTATTATAATAGACCGTGGTGTCTTTTACACGAAATATGTATGCCAGACTGACGCCAAAAATCCAGCCAAAGCTCCAAACCCAAAGGCGCAAAATGCCGACGAGGATGGCGGCGGCGGCGGCAAGCGGACGCGCGCGCGGCGACGGCGACGGCGGCGACCCGGCGGAGCGCGTGGCCAAGGCGGAGAGGCGCAAGTGGTCGGCACGCGGCTGGTGGCTTGGACTTCACGCGTACAACTACGGCGCGGTGGTCTACAGTGGCGTGTCCGGGTCAACGGAGCTGCTCGCGTCCGACGTGGCGCTGCTCGTCACCGCCGCCGTGTCCAGCGTCTGCAGCTACGTGGCCTTGCAGGCGTCCTCTCCAGGGTACATGGAGCGCTCTTCGTCCGACTCGCCCGGCGATTTGGAGGCTGGGGACGCTGCTAGACACGAGGACGAGCCGTTGGTCGGCGACAGCGCACGGCTCCGAGGCGTCGTGAACACGCCGCCGAAGACCAGCGACAACGAGCACGTCCAGCCGCCGCTGCACTATTGCAGCGCGTGCCAGCTGACGCAACCGGTCCGCGCGAAGCACTGGTGCGTTCCCTCGCTATTGAACAGGCGGCAGTCTGTGGGGACTCAAGGTCGAGTGTGTTGATTCAGCAAGGACTGCAACCGGTGCGTCCGGCAGTATGACCACCAGTGCGTGCTCGATCCTTTATCTCCGTGCGAGTATGGCGTCTAATGAGTTGATGTCGTCGTTGATGTGGACGGCAGCTGTGACTGCGCCGGCACGTGCGTCGGCGAACGTAACCGGCGCAAGTTCGTGCTCTACCTGTGCCTGCAGACCGTGGAGGCGGCCGTGCTGATGGGCTACGTGGCCGAGGCGATGTCTATCCAGTCGAGCGTCGACGAGTGGTTCCGGGTCAACGCCGTGTTTCTCGTCGGCTGGGTCACCATGTTCTTCGCGGTCGCCATCGCCGTCCCTCTCCTCATCTACCAGACGTTCCTGATCGCAACCAACCAGACCTCGTGGGAGCACGCGCGCCGCGACTCAATCACGTACTTGCGTGACCTGCCAACGGACCGCTCTCCCTTTGACCGTGGTGTACTCGCCAACTGCTGGGTCTTCCTCTCCGGAGGTGACAGCAACCGGTGGGTCTACGCCGCCGCCGCCGCTCCGTCCGCAACAAGACGGTAGAATAACACGCTAACACGCCGTCCGCTGAGGTCGCACAAATAAATAACACAGCAAACGAGCTCAAACCATCCCGTTTCTCTTTAGCACGACACTACCGCTGCTACAGCAACACGACTCGAGCAGACACTATCCATTACAGATAGACATTGGCGCCTGGTGCGGCGTTTGAAGGCGTCTACCAGCCAAAGCCACCCCAGCCGAGGCCTCCCCATCCAAGACCACCCCAGCCGAGACCACCCCAGCCGAGCCCTGGGTACCCAAATCCCCAAAACTCCTTCTTGTCGCCAGCACCGCGCAGGTTCGCCTCCGTCGGCTTCGCGGCCACTGCAGCAGCTTCGTTCGGCTTGACGACGGCGGCGACAGCAGGATCAGCAGCATTGACGCCAGCGAGAGCAGCGACAGCAACGACAGCGACAGCGGCGATCTTCATCTTGGCGTTGGTCGTCGCTTGGAACCTGGTAGGAGGTGCTTGAGCTTCAAGGCGCGTTGAGAAGTGATAAAGTGCGTGACAGTAGTCTCACGCAACTCGGCCGAGCGAGTAGATCTAGCATCCTGACAGGACTTTTCGTCGTGATTGGCTCGTGAAGCCGCGGAAAGCAGCAGTCAGACGACGAACGTCCCTTTCCGCGACCACGAAGTGCACTTTTCGCATCCGCATCGGGTTCGTAGAACGACGCAGCTCCACTGGGGTTCAATCGACAGCGAGAGCATATTGGGGAGGGAAGACTAGTGCGCAGAACATTGCCATGATGGTTGAGCTTGTCCTGGCATGAGTGGAGCCAAGTTTGGTCGACGAAAGTTAGGGCTGACAAACACCAGCCAAAGCATTTGTTGTGGAATGGTGCACATGGAGTCGACTGAAGTGTATCATCGAAACCTGAAGGCCCTCGTGTGTGCAAAGTGCCTCTGGCCCAGCTCCGTCAGTCCCCATATGCAGGCTGCATAAGCAGCCGATGATTGTTCTGGCGCAGGACTGGTGTGTTCACTTTGGTGCTACGTGATGGTCGAATCGAGTGACCCGCCGATCCAAAACAAATATTATGAGTCATGTCGGAGCTGCTCGCTGCTGGGTAGGTTGGGTAGTAACTTGGAGGCACGTTGGGAAGTAAGCGAGTGGTGTGGCCCGGGTGAGCGCTCCTTCGACGACACTTTGTGTTGCATTTTGCTCGGAAATCTCCACAGCGGCAGTGTCGATGGTTCTGCCTTGGATTCTCCGCGCAAAATATGACGCAAAATCTAGTCGACGAACTCCGCGTTGGCTGAGGAAGGCAATGGACGGATCCTCACTATACAAAGCGCCTCCAACCTCACACAAGCTGACCACTACCCAACCCACCATCTACTTCCAATTGCAAGAGCTCGAACGCTTGAGCGCAAAATGAAGACCACCGCTGTTGCTCTCATCGCCGTCGTTGCTCTCGCCGCTGGCGTCAACGCTGCTGATCCTGCTGCTGTTGGCACCGTCGTGAAGCCGAACGAAGCCGCTGTTGCCGTCGCGAATCCGGCGGGAAAGCCGACGGAGGCGAACCTGCGCGGTGCTGGCGACAAGAAGGAGTTCTGGGGATTTGGCTACCCTGGTTTCGGCGGCTGGGGACTGGGAGGTTGGGGCCTGGGAGGTTTTGATTGGGGTGGCCTCGGCTGGGGACGTCGCGGCTGGGGTGGCTTTAGATAGTAGACCCCTCTGGACGCTGCATGGATCGTTGGATTGAATTTGTTGTAGCATTGTCCTTTTTGGTGCGGAGGATTCGGCTCAAATGTAATAGAGCGCTTGATATCAGATGCGTCGAGGCTTTCCGTGGACGTCAGTGTTGGATAAGGCCTATCGAACGCCAAGGCGTATAGGAATCTCGTGAGAACGAATCATCCACGTTGTGCACCACAAGTTGGTGTGGAGGTCGCATCGAATCATTCCCGTTTGTGTCGAGTGAGTGAGAGGTTGCGAACTAGGTTCATTGCCTTCTGTCACGTAGATGTTTGTGGTCACTCGACTCGTGATGGGAGGGAGCGAGGTGCTCCTGTCGATGAGCCTTCGGGTCATAGCAAAACTAACCAGCAGTAAGGTCTTATGGGCAGGTTCGCCCGCAAGTACACGCGCGCCTCAGCAACAGTTCGTGCAATCTTCACCGCGGTCGCGAGGGTATTCAAGCCTTCTGAAGCTGCACCAACTGAATCGGAAGAACGCCATAGTAAAGAAGAGGGCGACATTGCCACCACCAAGGACGAAGCGCTCGAGTGCTCTCTTTCAGGTGCTGAGAAACTGGACCAGACGCAAGCACAAACTAGCGATGTTGCAACCTCAGCCAAGCCCCCCACTCCGAATGTGTCCCAACTGCGGCGCCAACTGAGCCGTGCCTGGACGCGTTGGCAAGCGGCAACAAGTCGAGCGCGTGGTCGAACTGCAGTTGCAGTGCGTGTTACTCGCGATAGAGCTGCCCGCAAGCTGTCTCGAGGATGCTGCCTCCGTCGAGGCCGTCGTATCTCGGAGAGAACGCTGGACAACATGCTGACGCAGATCATTGGCAACTTGGATGAGCGCATCAAGATGCACCAGCATAGAAAGAAGTGGGTCGTCAAGCCCCTTGACGAGTATGTGCACTTCGAGCATGGTGCGTGTTAGTCTCTGATGCATGCCTCGCAAGAAGCTTCAATGCGACTGATGTGTCTCGGGCTAGTCCTACCACATCTCACCTCGTTCGCCCCCGTGCCGCGCCTCAGACGCAGTCATTGCCGCTGATGTCGAGCGACGAGAAGTCGTGCGTAGACTTGACCACCTTGGCCTTATACGCGACGCGCTTGCCACGCGTCCACGAGTACGTGTTGTCCCACGCGAGTACGACCGTGCCGTCCTCCGTGGCCGTAAACGACCCCGTTACGACCTTGCCGGACGCCGCACGCACGGGCGTCACCTTGTCCACCTCCTGCGCGCCACCTACGCCCTGTGTGCGGTACCTGACGCTGAACTCGACGTCGTTCGTCTGCAGCGCAAACTCCCAGCAGATCGTGTCGTTTGCGGCCATGCGGAACGGCAGCTGCATGTTGTCGCCCGCGCGGATTTCGGCCTGCGTCGCGCCGCCCTCACACAGCAGCACGTAGCTGTCGCGACCCAGGAAGCCGGTCTGTGGGATGGGAGGCTCGGTGCTCTTGCCACCGAGCAGGCGCGGGAGCTTGTCGCGGCCCCCAACAAGCTCCAGAAGTCTCTCATTCGACTTGACGCCATCCATATGGATCTTGGGTAGCTGCGTCTCCTGCAGCAGCGCTCGTACCGCGCGCCATACCTTCTGGAACGCCCAAGGTGCGTTCAGGATGAGCACCTGGCTCACCGCCTCGGGATATCCCGTGGTCGCGATCGAGGCAAGCGGACGCAGGCGAGCAAGTAGCTTGGGGTTGAAGCGGGCGATCGAGAAGTTCGACAGATCGCGTACAAGCACCGTGCGCACGAGCTTCTCTCGCTGACGGCTCAGGTCGTCAAGTACCATTGCGCGGTGCTCAAGGCTGTAGAGCACGAACGCAAGCCACTCGTCCTCGGAAACGTCCTTGAGCAGTCCGCGCAGGTCCGCGAAGCCCGTGAGCTCGAGGTAGAACACGTTGTCACCCGACACGTCGGAGAGTTCGTAGCCCGAGTAGAAGGGTAAGTGCGCGCTGTTTCCCACCAAGATACAGCTATGTTAGAGCACGAAGACTGCAACTGCGATCAGTTGTGGACGGCGGAAACGTACACGATCTTGTCGAAGCCAGGGATGGCGTCGAAGGTCATGTTCTTGTCGGCGATGGCGTCACGCACAGCGTCCAGTCTGAGGCTGTCGCGCAATGCTAGCATCTCACGGTACTTGGTCGCAGCAAGCGCCACGTCCATCTTGTGACCACGCAAGAAGCGCAGCAGCCGCACGTCGCCTACAAGCTCTCGGTACTTGGCGCGCTTTTCGTCACGCAACTCGACGTCCAAGCTCGTGCGCAGCGCTAACAGTATCAACAAGGAGACGTAAGCACCATTCCGACCGGGCAGACAGGTGATAGAAACTACTCGCGTACCCAACAGGCAGTCGCGCTCGACGTCGGGATTGTCGGACGAGATGAAGCTGCGCCACTCCGAGTACTCATCCACGATGATCTTGGCGGACGTAGCGGGTGGAGCGACTGGGATCTCGCTCATACCGTGGCGCATCTCCTCAGTCGCCATCTCATCCACTATGTCGGCGGGAAACGACCTGCGCGACGCGCTTGGCACGCGCTTGAGGTGCTCAGGCAGACTGAGGCGTCGCACGCGCTCGGTCTCGACAGCTCGCGCGACGGCGCTCTGCTGCTCGAGTCGCTCGTCCTCTACTGCTCGGTCGTCACTCTGCAGCTCCGACATACGTCTCTCGCGCTCGCGCTCGATGGCAGCGATGGCCTCGCTCTTGCTGCGCTCGCGCAGCAGTTGCTCCTGCACCTTGGCCACCTCGTACTCGTGCACGCGGCGCTGCTGCTCCTCCTGCTCGGCCGCGATCGAGTACTCGACGTTGATATGGCGAACGATCGCCAGCTCGTCCTGTGTATGCACCTCAGCGTCGTGAGCTATCCGATCGCTTTGGAACTCTGGAGCTAGTGCGCACCTCGCGGTCGCGCTCGTCTTCGACGCGCCGGCGCTGCTCCTCGTCCGCCAGCTCGTCCGCACTGCCTCAAGCACCAATTTCAAGTAAGCTCGTGGTTGTGCAAGGCTTTAGAGTGCAACGACGCTCACATCTTCTGGTTGGCGCGCCGCTCGGCCTCCCACGCGGCGCGGTCGGCTGGCGTCTCGTCCGGCCCACTCTCGCTCTGGAAGAGGAACTGACTCGCGCTCTCGCGTCGGTCCATTGCCACGTCGCTCGCCGCCTCCATGATCACGATCGTCTGGCTGTCGGTCGGTCGTTGCGGTTATGTGGGTAGGCGGCGAAGCGCCGCGAGCGGAGATGGCCGCAAACAGTCACGAGCGGAGCGCATGTCGGGCTCAGCGCGTGTATTTTTGTCCCGCAATTGGCAACCCACAACTTGGTGAAACAAACACATCACACGTCACACATTTTTCTCTTCGGACCTTCACGAGCCTTCGTGCTCAAGCTTGCAGTGCTCGCGCGTGGACGATGATCCACACGCATTTAGCCATTATATTGGCGGCCCATCGGTGCAAGTTGTAGAGCCCAGCGCTGCGCCAGTACCGCTCTTGTGTGTTTCTCCTCGCAGGCACGTCGCTGTGTTGGGTCGAGCTTGTCACGGACTCTCGCCAGAGCGTTGGAGTAGACGACAGCCAACGCCGCTGGCGCCAGCAAGAGTTTGCTCGAGGTGCTATTATCGTGGCTCTGGCAGTGGAGTGCGAGGCGAGGGTCGAAACAGGGGCCATCGTGGTGGGGAAGGTCCCTTGAAGTCCGCCTTGATTGACTCGGCTTATATGCGTATTTGGTCACTTTTGATGTCGGATATACTCCCATTCAGGCACACTGTATAACGCATCGCCATTTCGTGAGTATAAGCTCTGTTGCCCGAACTCTCTGGTGCATACTTATCGCCATTGTTCTGCGCATCGAGGCGTTTGGACCAGGGCTCAGAACCCAACATGGCGACGGACGCGGCGCCGCCGCGGACGCTGTTCGCGTGCGCGCTGGACGTGCTGACGACGAGCGACGCGTTCGCCAAGGCCGACAAGACGTCTGCGTACGCGTCCCAGTGGCGGGACGGGTCCATCTCGTCCGTGGTGGACGAGCACGACGACGTGAACGGCGTGCCCGAGCAGCCGAGCCGGCCCGCAGACGTGCAGATTATGGAGCCCAAGAAGGTCAAGCAGGGCTCGCGCAAAGCCTTCGTGCACAGCCTCGTGCACGCCGAGAGCTATGCGGTGGACCTCATGTGGGACATGGTCGCGCGCTTCGTGTCGCTCAACCTGCCGCGCGCCTTCTACGACGACTGGGCGCGCATCGCCGGCGAGGAGGCCGAGCACTTCCGCAGCTGGGCCGCGCGCCTCGAGCAGCTCGGCAGCCGCTACGGCGACTTGCCGGCGCACGACGGGCTCTGGGACTCGGCCCACGAGACCCGGGACAGCATACTGGCGCGCCTGGCGGTGGTGCACCTCGTGCACGAAGCGCGCGGGCTCGACGTCTCCCCGAACGCCGTGCAGCGCTTCGAGAAGAGCGAGGACGCGACGAGCCTCGAGATCATCCACAAGAACGTCCGCGAGGAGACGACGCACGTCGGCGCCGGCGTCAAGTGGTTCCGCTACGTGTGCGAGCGTGACGGGGTCGACCCTGTCGCACGCTTCCACGAGGTCGTGCCGCAGTACTTCCACGGCATCCTCAAGCCGCCGTTTAACAAGCGAGCCCGCGACGAGGCCGGGCTGCTTGAGGAGTGGTACATTCCGCTCAGCACGCTGGCGGGCGACGCCAAGCAATAGACACCGTCCCACCAGTTTCACGGGCAGTTCCGAGAACCACGCACAACTTTGTTGAGGGACTGCTCTTACTAGGACCTTTCCCGTTCAACGCGACGCAAGACCAACTTCTCAGGAACTGGGTCCCAGTTTGAGTGGACAAATACGTTCACATCCCAATCAACCTCCAGGTTACTACCCAACCTACCCAGCAGCGAGCAGATCCGATACCAACGCCAAGATGAAGACCACCGCTGTTGCTCTCATCGCCGTCGTTGCTCTCGCCGCTGGCGTCAACGCTGCTGATCCTGCTGCTGTTGGCACCGTCGTGAAGCCGAACGAAGCCGCTGTTGCCGTCGCGAATCCGGTGGGAAAGCCGACGGAGGCGAACCTGCGCGGTGCTGGCGACAAGAAGGAGTTCTGGGGATTTGGCTACCCTGGTTTCGGCGGCTGGGGACTGGGAGGTTGGGGCCTGGGAGGTTTTGATTGGGGTGGCCTCGGCTGGGGAGGTCGCGGCTGGGGATGGTAACTGGCGACGTCTGTGACAGGCTGCCACGTGTCGACTTCAAGTGTCTGCTCGAGTTCATGCTGATGTCGCGGCAGATGCGCAGCTAACGCAAGTGAATGACACATTTAATCGCACGCATCAATTTGTAATGAGTCCAGCTATCCGTCCTATGCGTCCATCCCATGCTCGTGAGCGGAGATGTCTTCTATGAGCTCGTGAACCGTGGTGTGCAGCACAACGCGCACGCCACGTGCCGCTGCCATGCGCGCCTCTCGCTGGCGGAGCTTGACATTGAACCCGAAGATGGGGCACTTGCCGTTGATCGCGACGTCAATGTCCTTGGCTGTGATGTTGCCGATGCCCATGCGAACGGTCTAGCGTAGGAGTATGTATGCAGGTGAGTATTCTCCCCAAAGCGTGAACAGCTTACGGCGACCATTGGTACTCACCGATATGCCAGGCATCTCATCGACCGTGTCCTGGATGCTTGTGAGCGATCCGGCCTGGTCCGCCTTGACGATGATGGACTTGGTCTCCACCAAATTGTTCTCGTCGATCTCCTCGTCTTCTTCGTCCTCCTCTATTAGCGCTGGCTCAAGTTGATCATTCTCAGCATCACCCGAAGATGGAGCATCGTGACCGCTGCGGTGCACGATGCAGTCCTCGAAGTCCATGGCCATTTGCCTGTTGAATCGCCACGCGAAGTCAGTTCATAAAGTAGCAGCAACCACACCCACCTCAACACCCTCACGCACCTCTGCTCGACGACCTGCTTCGCTCTCTCCTCGGGTAGCACGTAGAAGCCGAACTCGTTCGGCGCGTCCACGTACTTGGACTTGTTGGCGTAGGTCACGTCGACGACCATTCCGGGGAGCGCATGCGCGAGTTCCTTTCCATTCGCATCCCGGATGCTGCGCACAGCGCCATGGATCATGCCGGCCACGAAGTGCTCCTTGGGCTTAAGCACGCCGTGCTTGAGCAGTACGCGCAGTACCATGCCTCGGCCCTTCATCGCGACGCTCTCCAGCACGAAACCCTCCGCCAGCATGTCTGGGCCGATGTAGGCGCCTAGCTTCCCTTGCTCAGCCAGCTCGTCGGTCGCTTGGCACAGAGCGGAGCGCAGCTCATCCAGGTTGAAACCCGTCTTGCCCGAAATGCCAATGATCGGGCTGGTTTGGAGGGCCACGAAGGATCGCAACTCGTCCGCAATGTCCTGCACGCGGCCGCGGTCTTCCTCGTCACCTTGCTCGTCCAGCAAGTCGAGCTTGTTGATGCAGGCGACGGCCGGGATGCCCGCCTCCTCGATCGCGCCGATCGACTCCTCAGTCTGAAGGCGCACGCCTTCGTCCGCCGCCACCACGAGGACGACCAGGTCTGCCACTTGCGCAGCACTCGAGCGCATGCGGAAGAAGTGGAAGTGTCCCGGCGTGTCGAGGAACGTGGCCGCGAGGTCTGGCGAGAGCGCGGCGTCGCACACGTTGATCTTCTGCGTGATGCCGCGAGCCTCGAACGGGGCGATGGTTCCGCGCCCGCTGCTACTGCTCGGCGCGAAGGGCGATTCGAGCCGCAGCGAGTCCATGAGTGTCGTCTTGCCGTGGTCCACGTGGCCCATGACGGCGATGACCGGCCGCCGCTGCACCACCGAGTCCTGCCGCTCCCTGTGCGGTCTGAAGACCGTCGGGGCCGGCTCGAGCTCGTCGTAGGCGACGTCGACGCCGAAGACCGCGGCGACCTCGCGCGCCTTCTGGAACGGCAGCAGGATCTGCTTGACGTTCTTGAACTCGAGCTGTGTGCGCGACGTCTCGCCGGCGTTCAGCGTCATGTGGAACTTGCGGTGCGCGCGCGAGGCCACGCGCTTGAGCACGTTGTCCACCGGCTGCTTAAGCAGCTTGGCCAGGTCGCGCACGCGGATGAACGCCGGGACGGCGACCACCGGCGCGGGCGGCCGCGTCCGCGCGGCCCGGAACGCATCCACGACGCCAAGCGCGCGGGTCTTCCGAGGCGGATTACCGGCTTGCGCGGCGGCGGCGGCGGCGGTGGCGGCGCGCGCACTGCTGCGTCCGCCACCACCGCGGCCCGAGCGCAGCGACCGAGAGAGCAGAAGCGCCGCGTCGCCACTAGGAAGCGCGCCGCGCGGCCGCTGCAGCAGTCGGCGCCACGCCATCCGGACCGCTGGGCTTTATAGTGCTTCCGAGCTGGTGGTTGGTCCGGTGGCCGTATGATGCGCGCGCGTCAGCCAATCAGAGCTAGGCGGGTTCGACCCGCCGGGTCTTCAACCGAAATCAAATTTAAACCCACCCGTTTCAATACAAATATTCAGTTTACAAAAAATTCGGGTCGTCAAACCCACCCGCCGCAACATTGGAGTCAACGAGGACAAGCAGCTCAGCGCACCTCCAGCCGAGTCGCTCGCCGCCATCCCTCCTCCTTCCTCCTTCCTCCTCCTTCCTGCGTCGCCCTCCCGCCGCCCGCGAGCATGCTGGACCCGCGCGAGACCGTCTCGGGCGCGGTGGGCGCCTTCTGCCTCGTGTACGCCGGCCTGCCGTTCGAGGTCATCAAGGTGCGTCTGCAGACGCAGGGCGCCGTCAAGACGTACAACGGCGTGCTGCACGGCTTCTCCAAGGTGGCGGCCGAGGAGGGCGCGCGCGCGCTGTGGAAGGGCGCCGTGCCCGCGCTCTCGAGCGCCATCATCGAGAACTCGGTGCTCTTCAGCGCCAACGGCGTCGCCAAGCGCGCCGTGCTCGCGCTGCACGCCAAGAAGCAGCTCTCGCCCGACGGCGAGTACAAGCTCACCGTCATGGACGAGGCGCTCATGGGGAGCGTCGCCGGCATCTTCTCAGGCACGGTGCGTGCCTTCGCCAGTAGAGCGAGCAGCGCCTGCGGTCGGGCGGATGGAGCCGACGGACTGACCTGACCTGACGGTGGTTGATGCAGGCCATCACCATGCCCGAGGTCATCAAGTGCAAGCTGCAGTTCCAGCGCGGACGCGTCGGCCAGGGCGGTACGTGTGTGCCGCGACTGCCAGCGACTGACTCGGTGCTGAGCTAGCTAACGGCGTGTTGAACCAACGCGGCTGCAGAGTACCACGGGCCGTGGGACTGCGTCACCAAGGTGTTCAAGGCCGAGGGCGTGCGCGGACTCTTCCGCGGCTACTCGGCCGTGCTGCTGCGCGACGTGCCCTTCAACTTCTTCTTCTTCGGCGCCTACGAGGCCTACACGTCGGCCATGGCCCGCGCTCTCGGCAAGCCGTCCAAGAACGAGCTCAACCCGCTGCTCATCCTCACGTGCGGCGGCTTCGCGGGCGCCACGGGCTGGAGCATCGTCTTCCCGGCCGACGTCATCAAGTCGCGCATGCAGACGTCCTCGGCCGGCGGCGCCGGCGCGCTCAGCTTCCGCGGCGCCGTGCAGACCGTGTTCGCGCAGCACGGCGTGCGCGGCTTCTACAAGGGCTGGTCCGCCGCCGTGCTACGGTCGTTCCCGGCCAACGGCTCGCTCTTCATGGGCGTCGAGCTCACGCACCGCTTCTTTCGGTACCTGGACGCCAAGCGCGAAGCGGCGTAGAGCGCGTCCTGGACGAGGTCATCACTCCTTCGTTGCAGATAATAGAGCTGGACGTCGTATCCTGCGTCCGTCGGCGTAATTATAGCGCGCTCCAAGTGCTCGAGGACGGGTCGCCGACCTGAGTCCGCATCCTTCCTCGCGTCATGAGGGCCTCGTGCGGCGTTACGACCGCCACCTTGAACGCTCTCATGGGCGGCTTCTCGTCACTATGGTGCGTCCTCACTGGCGCGCCTAACGCCTTCACAGCGCAACGCGAGAGCTTTTAGGCTTCGTACGCAATGTCATCAGGCAGCGGCGAAGCAGAGGACGCCGAGCTGGCGCTCGCGGCCAAGTCGCTCGAGCTTGCGCAGCTACAGCGGACGCACGACGAGTACGTCAAGTCGAGCTGCGAGTACGAGCGCGAGCTCGAGGTCGAGGTCGACCGGTACGAGAAGAAGACGCAGGCGCTGACCCAGGCGGTTGACAGGGCCGAGCTCGAGCGGCTCGCGGTGCAGTCCAAGCTGGAAGAGGCCTCGATCGAGCTCGAAGTCGCGAGGGAGAAGCACGAGGCGCTGCTTGCGGTCGTGCAGGACATGAAGTGGAAGATCCAGCGACTCGAGCAGTCCAACGACGAGCTCGAGACGGCCGCGCGCGTGGCTCAAGCCTCCGTCGGTAACCTGGAGCACAAGGCTGACCGACTGCTCGAGCAGACCGTCTTGCTGCAGCACGAGAAAGAGGAGCTGCAGCGACAGCTCGCGTCCATCGTCGTCGCCGAGGTGCACCCAACGCCGACCCACTTGGTGCCGCTGACTTCTCAGGCGAGTAGAGCGAGTTCCCGGGGACCCAGCCTTCGCTTTTCCCGTCAATCCTCCAGCCACGTGCTGATCGAGGTGGCCGCCACGGCGTTAGCGGCCGACGGGGGCACCGGGAAGGCGCTGGAGATTACCAGGAAGACGCGGGCGAGAGGAAGCTACCCGGACGTCGTAGAGAGCTGTCTACACCTCACGTGTCGCCAGTGCCGCGCGCTCGGACACGGGCATCAGCTGCAGCACGCGCTTCGCGAGGCGAGCGAGCCGAAAAGCGCGCTCGGGTTCTTCGAAAGGGTCCGGCTCAAGCTCTTCGGCCCCGACGAGCTCTCTGGTGTGTGATGGCGGACGACTTGGTACTCTCCGCGCCTCTCCTGCTGCCATTGTCCAGTTGTCCGCGTTCACCTCACTACCCTGCCGTTCCTGGTCTCGTCGGTTCCGCTCTAACGATGAAGGCGTTGGCTGCTTCTCCGTTGCGTCTGCTGGCGGCAGTCGCGCTGGCTCTCGCGCTGGTCCTTGCGGTCACAGGTGGCGCTCCGTGCACCAGCAAGGACCTCAGCGTGTTCAAGGAGGTGGAGACGTCGGTCAAGCAGTGCTCGGTCGCGACGGGCATGAGCATCCAGCTCCCGCCGCAGTCACAGCTGACGAAGAGCGACAAGTCGGAGCTGTGCAACTCGAAGGCTTGCCTCGCCATGCTCGGAGCTATCGACGACCTGAGCCTCCCGCGATGCGACGTGGCCTTCAACAAGCAGAACATGACTCTCCAGACGAGCCTCGACCGCTTCGCGTCGCTCTGCGACGAGTCGGGCTCGGCTCCGGCGCCGATCAAGAAGAAGAAGTCGGGCTCGTCCTCGGCGTCGGGCTCCTCTTCCGGGTCAAGCGGCAAGCCGACTCGTCGTCAGAAGTCGGCCGCCGCCACCAGCGGGTACTCGGCGAGCAGCATGGCGCTAGTGACAGTGGTGACGCTCGTGCTCTTGCTGGCCCAGACGCTCGCTTAGCGCGTCGTTATCAGGAAGCGAGGCGCGCGCGTCACAGATGATTTTGATTGGCTTATCGCTAATAAATGAAGAGATCTGATTGGGTGGATGCTATCTCACGAGTTTGGAGTCTGGTCGAAAGGACACCAGTCCCTTCATTGGCGTCACTTTGGAACATCGAGACCAAGGGAATGAATAAGGTCTTGGCGCAGGCCTGGCTCATTGTTCGCGAGAATCCTGTCGTCAGGACAGAGTAGACCACTACTAACATGTGGGAGGTTTGTAGAGGCGTGTCCTCGGTACGAGAAAGCTCTCAATGAACCAGGTGTCGCTGTTGAAGTCGTTGATAGTGAGGTCGCCAGTAATGACGCTCTCAGCACAAAACCGATAGGAAGTGGCTGGTGTGCTATAGTCGTAAGAGCCGAACGAACGAGCCGCCTTGAGATAGCTCCGTGCATTTCCATCCATGCATAAATTCCTCCTTCGAGCGTCATGACTCTGCTGCCACCAATGCCTGCCTCTAATGAGCGCACCGGCCACACTTGGCGAAGCTCACATCTTCGTTACCATCGGCTTGGCAAGGACGGCGGTGTGCTGTCCGCCTGCATCGATCTGCAAAATCTCGGCGTCCCCGAACTTGGCCTTTGCCCAGTTGATCAGCCGCGGCTTGTTCTCATCCTGGTCCACGCCGTGACCGAGTGCCAACATGTCGCCGTAGCCCCACGAGAACATCTCGTTCGCTTCCGTGAGCGCCACGGCGTGGTTCGAGCCCGCCGCGAGCATCTTGACCGGGCCCTTGGCGCTATTGAACACGACCTTCTGCGGACGGTCCTTGAAGTCGCCCGTCTGACACGTGTCCAGCGTGCCGAGCTGCCCAGAGTCGGCGCGGCCGAACGTGTACACCTCGCCGTCGTTGGTCAGCACGACCGAGTGGTGGGTGCCACCGTAAACAATCGCGACGTTCTGGCTGCTGAGATCCTCGACGAGCTGAAGCTCCGAGCAGTTGTCTGTGCAGCCGATGCCCAGCTGTCCGTAGTTGTTGAGGCCGCACGTGTACATGTACCCGTTATCGCCAAGCGCGAATAGGCTGTGGTACGAGCCGCAGCCGATCGACTTGACGGGAGGCAGCGACTCCTCGCCGAGCGTCACGAGCGCCGGCTGCAGGTGCTGCTTGTACACCATCTCGACCTTGTACTCGCCGCCGGCGTCTTTCATCTCCTTGTCGACGGCTCGGCCGAGCTGGCCCATCTCGCCCAGTCCCCACGAGAACACACGGCCGTCGTTGGTGCGCGCCAGGTTGAAGCAGCTGCCGCACTGCACGTCAATGACGTTCTCAAGCGCCTTGATCAGGAACGGGGCGGCCTGTTCGTCAAGAGCGAATGCGTCGTTAGCACGACGGACTAGAGCCGTGTATAGCGCCACAACGAACCTGCGTCTTCTTGAACGAGTCCTTGGGCGTGGCGGCGTCGCACCACTGCTTTCCCTCCTTGTCGCGGTAGCAGCCCCACGTGAAGACCTGGCCGCTGACGGTCGCGATGGTTGTGTGGCAGTCGCCGCCGACGACCTGGACGGCGCAGGCGGCCTTGGGGCCGAAGCCGTCGACCTTGGCGGGGAAGTTCTCGTCGCCCGCGCGGCCCAGCGCGCCATCGTCGTTGCAGCCCCAGGTGAAGACCTCGCCCGCGGCCGTGATGGCCGCCGAGTGCAGCCCGCCGCAGCCGACGCGCACGACCGCGAGCTTCTCCAGGCTGCGCACGACGCGCGGGAACTTGACCATCAGGTCCTCGTCCTCCTCGACGCCGTGGCCCAGCTGGCCGCAGTCCCCGCTCCCGAACGTCAGCATCTGCATGGCCACACACATATGGCACTATAATGAGCCCGGCGTCCGCGTACTCGCCGCCGCCCACCCGCGACGCGCACCTGGCCCTTGTGGCCGCCGAACTTGGCCTCCACGTCGCGCGCGTAGTGCAGGTACTCGCGCAGGTTCTCGGCCCAGCTGCCGCCGCGGTTGGTCGCCCACTGCGCCTTGAGGCTGCTCGCCAGCGCGCGGTTGAGCGCCGCGAACTGCCGCCGCGCCTCCTCGGCGCGAGAGCCCGACCCGCCCGCCTTGGCCAGGATCCGGCGCGCCTGCAGCACACGGTCGGGCGCGCGGTCGAAGCCGCGGGCGACCTCAGCCGCCGCGCCCTCCCCGGCCGCCAGCGCCGCCTCGTACTGCTCCTTGGACACGCCCACGTCCACCCGTCCGCGCTTCATCTTGCCGCCGACCGCGCTGTTCTGGTTGTTGGGCCGGCCGGCTGACGGGGCGTTCGAGAAAGTTACCGGCTGACGGCCCTGAAAGCGCTCGGACGACGTTCGCGCGACGTTTGTAAAACATTCGCGCGACAATGCTTTTCCATCGAAGAGAACAAGAGGAAACTGTTTTGTTTCAGTGATCTTGACTCTTTTGCGACATGCTCTACTGGAACAGGCGAGCTCGCACTTGCACTTTGGTCGTACCACCGAGCTCACTTGCTTTTTGTAAGCGAGCGCCTCTGCCCATATTACTCGCTCCCTGGGTTCTTTCCCACTCAGCAAGCACACTCGAACCCAGAGCGCGGACGGCGTTAAGAACCCGGCGCGACCGCCGCCTCTTGTCGCGACTCCCCAGCGCCCCCCAGAGCCTTCACGCGCTTCCCCGGACAGCTCCGCAGCCTCCGCGACCGACCAGCGCGCGAGGACCCATGAGCCGCGCCGGATCGTCCGCCAGCAGCGTCACGAGCAGCAGCAGCGGCGGCCGCCTGGCGCGCATGGCGTCCATCCCGGAGGAGCTCGCGCGCCAGGCGCAGCAGCAACAGCAGCCGCCTGCGCGTAGCTTCCCGCCCGGGCGCAGCGCGCGCGCCTTCTCGCAGCTGGAGGAGCCCGGCTCGCTGCGCGACCTCGAGAAGTTCCTCGCCACGTCGTCCGCCAAGACGGTCAACGTGCGGAGAATGGTGTCGCCTACGCGGCCTGGCAAGTCGGACGCGGCCGCCGCTACGCACGATAACGGAAGCGTGGGCTTCCGGTCCCCGCCGCCGGCGCCGCCAGGCTCGCCGTCCTCGGACTTCGCCATCACGACGCCATCGCCCGACTTTTTGCTGCGCAAGAAGTCGCGTTCCGTCGGAGGCAGCGACGACGGCAGCAGCAGCACCGGGAGCAGCGGCGAGCGCTTCAGCACTCCCAAGCGCGCTCCACGCCGAGCGACAGACATGCCGACGACCACAGAGGAGTGGCTGGAGACGGCCAAGCGGCTGAGCCAGAGGGTACAGGAGCTCGAGATGGAGAACCGCCGTCTCAAGAGCAACCGGCGCGACCTGCAGCTGCCGCCAAAAACCTTTGCAGGCGATCTGAAGTCGCTTCTCGCCGAGTCGGAGGCCACAGGCGTGTCTAGCGAAGCAACGTCCAGCAGCGCCTCGAGCCGGAAGCGCGGCAAGCTCTCCAAATCCCAGAGCTATGCTAGCGGCTTTGGATTCACGGGACTGACGGTTGCCGAGGCGGCAGCAGCCTCGCATCGGTCGCGGACCAAGCGGCAGGCGCTGCAGACTAGCAACAAGTACCGGTCGGGCTACTGGAACGGCTCCAAGAACGTGACGAGCAGCTTTAGCTGCAACAACCTCGCTGACATGGACCGCCAAGAGATGGTGTTTGAGCGCTTCCGAGCCGCTGCAGCCCCCAAGCCCAAGCTGGGGCAGTTGAGCGCGCCTAACTCTCCTGGTTCGGATGGCGGATCTGGCTTTGAACCAGGAGCCATGAAGAAGGCGTTCATTCGTCACAGCGACTCTTTCGAGCGGTCTAGCTCGGATGCGAGCTTCTCGTTTCTCTCGCAGCAACAGATGCCACCTGTAGCCATGGCGAATACGTTTGGACTGCCGGTATTGCCTCGACAGCCTTCGTCGCTTCGCACCGACATGGATGACGAGGACGTCGAGTACCGCGACGACATGACGCAGAACTCGATGCGAGTAACATCCCCGCGATCATACTTCGAGGCAGGAGTGCGTTCAGGTGGCCTGTACTCCAACGTCAAAGGGACAAAGACCCCAGCGCGACCGCCGAGTAGCCGTGATGTCCGCGTCTGGGTGGGCACGTGGAACATGGGTGCCGCGGACCCGTTCGTTGACGGCGGTGGAATCATCGATGAACAGCGGTCAGCTAGCATGCTTGACAACTTTGTGCCGCACGGTTACCAGCTCTACGTGCTCGGCGTCCAAGAAGGCGTGTCGGAGAACGTGTACCACGCCGTCGAGGCGTATTTGAACCGCAACGAGACGGGGACCCGCTACTACCGCATGGAGCTTCGCAACAGCAACAGTATGGTGACCAACAAGTATCACAACGCAGACGCGGTGATCGACGCCGTCCACGGTCGCGGTGATGGCGCGTTCATGGGTACCAAGTTTACGGGCTTGGCCGTCTTTTACTGCTCAGACATTAAGGAGAAGGTCCAGCTCGTCCGTGCTGGCGTCCACAAGTTCAACTTGACCAGCGGATCCAAGGGAGGCGTCGCCGTCGCGCTCATGGTCCAGAACACGACGATGGTGTTTGTGAACTGCCACCTCGACGCGCGCAACGACGCATACCGCCGGGAGCAGATCCGCAACTTGAACTCGAACCTCGGCCGCATCATGGGGCACAACAACTTTGATCTGACAGAGCAGTTCCACCACGTTATCTGGATGGGCGACATGAACTACCGGATCGTGCTGCTGGACCCTCAGATGGTGTTACACATGCTGGAGGAGGGACGCAACCTCGAGCTTCACGACAAATTCGACGGCCTCCTGAACGACCGGAGGAATGGCGGCGTCTTTGAGGGTTTTACGGAGCCCAACAAGTTCCCGGACTTCTACCCGACGTACAAGAAGTTCCCGAAGCGCGGCATTGTGAGCGAAAAGATGCCCATGTGGCCGTCCCTGGTCTTTCGCGTGCTGTACAAGGAGCCATTCTATAAGGGTGGCAAGGTGAAGAAGCGCGTGCCCGGGTGGTGCGACCGCATCCTCATTCACTCGCTGCTTGTGAGTGACTCGAAGCTGGTCCCAGAGAAGGTGCTGAACCCGTTTTCAAAAGAGCGGTCGTGGATCGACAACTATCGGTCTATCAACCACGGCGACGGTATGGACGTGAGCGACCACAGTCCCGTGTGCGGAACGTTTGTCCTGAGCTTTTCGCACGGCAACCGCGACCGAAGCTCGAACTTGACGCTGTCACCGCGGTCGAAGAATCGCTCGAGCACTCGATCGCGATCGATCTCAAGCCGGCTTGGCTCGGAGACGAATTCGTACTCGAAGTCCGTCGGCGGGAGCTACTTCGACCAGCCGCGCGTGGTGCGCCACTTGACCAAGTCGTCGCGGCCAGTGTCGACCGTGCTTCGAGTGTTCAATATGCAGCTACAGTGGAACGGCAACGCCGTGGTACCCAAGCGCACGCGCGTGATCGCTCCGCTGATGGGCGAGGATGACAACAAGCAAGTCGACCGGATCGGCGAGCGTATTCTCGGCGTCAAGGGTTACGACCTGTCGCTGAACGTGGTTCTTCAGCACAGCCGGCCGCTGGAACTGCTGCACATGCTCGTGTGGGTCAAGAACGAGTCAATCCAGGGCCACTGCACGCTGTCACTCAAGCGCATTGCGCGGCAGGAGGAGGGCGACGAGGTGATCTTCCGCGTGCCGCTGTACAACGACTCGATGCGTTTGTACCACGAAGGACATCCGCTGCTCGTGGTCTTCACGGTGCGCAGCAAGATGTTTGCAAAGTGAGCGGGCAAGTAGAGCTACAGATGGAGGGGGGGTTCTTCCGACCGAGTCAGCTGGTCGTTCGCTAGTGCGAATACAATCCGATTTGGTATCTGCAGCTGACGGTATTGCCAGTGTGTGTGTGTGTGTGTGTGTGTGTGTGATCTGTGGAGCGGGTCGTTTTGATCGACGCAGCACTCTACGCTTCACAAATGCACATATCCACCCAGGAACCATTCTCCCGCTTCTCGTGTAATCGCCTCTCGCGTTGTTCAGGAGTTCCATCGCCAATCAGGGGTTCATGCGTGCAAGAGTCCGGTAACTCGCGCTCTGTCGTCCTCGCATGACAGCTGTCCACAATCAGCCTGAGTATCAACTTCCAAGACAGAATGAGTCGGTGCTGTAGTCATCCAGAATTCATCATATTGGTGCTTCATGCTCAACGTTCGAGTTGGTGGGAGCCATCAGCAGCATTACGAATATGCAGTCAACACATTGGTGGTCATGAAAATGAGACTAAATTTGCTGATTGGGATTGGTGCGCTTCAAAGCGAGACGCATCTGGCACAAGAACCGAGCTGATAGTTCGCGTCGACACGCGACTGACTGCCACAGACGAAGCCAGTTACCAACCCCAGCCGAGACCTCCCCAGCCGAGACCACCCCAACCAAGACCTCCCAGGCCCCAGCCACCAAGGCCCCAGCCGCCGAAACCAGGG
Organism: Phytopythium oedochilum; assembly: GCA_023338025.1. Classification (NCBI taxonomy): domain Eukaryota; phylum Oomycota; class Peronosporomycetes; order Pythiales; family Pythiaceae; genus Phytopythium; species Phytopythium oedochilum. Next base: position 1 of record JAADXX010000024.1, on the reverse strand, counting down.
T
>JAADXX010000239.1:0-35531 GCA_023338025.1 Phytopythium oedochilum | reverse complement strand
CTGGCGCCGTGCGTCTGCGCTTCGACCGATGCGACTCCAGTGCAAGGATTGCCAGCAGCATCGACGCTGTTGGTATTAGGGGGTGCCTCCCCCCAGGAGACCTGCCAGCAGTGAGCTTCGGCTCGCTGCGGTGTTATAGGCTCAAGGAACCCTAGGATAGCCTAGAGATAGGAGAATCATAGGACCAGAGGCGATGGGTAACGCAGCGCCGTTTCATTATTTCAAGTGTCAATGACACCGTCTGCTGATCGCGATGCGCAGAATCACCTGAGCGTTGAGGAAGAAGCGTCGTGATGACCGCGACACCGAGCATCTGGGGACGAAGATGCAAGTCCCAACGGTCTTTTACTGTCTGAGCCCTCAACTGAACCACCGCGACAGCCATCGAGCTTGACGCGTTCACGATGAGCGCAGGCGCGATTGCGGGGTTATATCGCTAGGATACTTCAACTGCTCTGGCGACCAACACCACCAGGAACAACATCCTGCGCTTCATTTTATTACCGGAGGAGTGCGTTGGTAAATATTATCCTGGCTCTCCGCGGCTCTCTGGTGCTCGTCGCCTGTCCTCCAATTCGTTCCAGCACTGCACTCGACTGCATTACCACCGACAAGGTAGCCGTAGAAGCCACATCTGGCGCTCTTCGCTCTCGTCTGACTCCACGAAAGGGAGGACCGTGGGAAGAGGGTCCTTATCGGGTCCTCGCGTCTCAAGGGAGTGCATCGTCTCCGCTGTCAGCGCGAAACAGTGTTTTCGAGACTGACAGCGTCACCCGATGAGTTGGGTTCGCGGGAGAAAACGTTGTGGGGCTGGAACTCACCACTTCGAGATCTGCCAGGTACCGACCAAGTCGCGAGCGACCGATGGCGGCCTTCCCTCTGACGGATTACTCGCCAGAGTACCTCACAGCCATGACGACTACAAAGCCTTCGAGGTCTCTGGCCGACACCTACATCTCCTATGTCGTGCGCGTCCACGCCCGCGACGGCATCAAGACGCTGTCGTTCGACGCGCTGGCCGCGTTCTTCACTTGCACATCCAAGCAGGCGGCCGAGCAGCTCGGCATCAGCAGTCGCACGCTCATCCGCGTCTGTCGGTCTCTAGGCATCCGACGCTGGCCGTACTTGAGCTTTCGCAGCGAGAAGGACATCGAGCGCATCCGAGAAGACGCCATCCTCAGCCTACGACTACGAGTGGATAGGTGTGGCAACTCCGCACCTTCCGTCGAGTCGTCAGTCACCCTCGCTCGACGCAGCGCGAGCGCGACCCGCTTGTTGCAGCTGAAGACGCGTGATCCCTGCCTATCTGTGCTGTCGACTAGCCTCAGTGACAGCTATACTGGGTTCGACGTCCGCGGTGACTTCGCAGCGGATGTGGGTGACTTCGCCGACAGCATGTACGGCGACGACGGTGGGTTCGACCACACCCCTCAGCACGGGGCCCGACCGCAAAGGTCATCGCTCAGTCGGCAGCGCATCAGCCCGCGCAAGGACGTCACGCGATTCATCCCGCCGATCCAACGGATTTTCGATTCGTCGTCCATGACGCCACCACAGGAAGAGGGTCAGCACTGGGACCAAGCTACTATTACTGGATGGAGCCCAAGCTCATGCGCACTGCGGTGTCCACCACCTCGCACGCGCGCCATGTCCATGCACGACATCCTGTCGGTGTCCTCCTCGCCCTCGTCTTTGTGACTTGGCGTCGTTGAAGTGTAGCGTGCAAGAGTTTACATGAGGTTTGAGGCTGGTTCCTTTCCTGCGCGGCGCTGAAGGAGGCGACACGTAGCATGAGCGAACCAACGAAGCAATAACGGTTCAGTGTCATCCATCCCAGTGCAATGTCTCCGTTCGGGTGACGTCGGCGGACTCAGTCGTGGCCAGCCAAGTGGACGTGTTGTTGGTGAGTCGGTAAACCAGCACCTTCAGAGCAAGGGAGCCAGCAACCGATCTCACCTTGAGAGAACATCCACATTGCTGCTCTGTACGCGCACCTGCCACTTTGTGCCTGATTCCTCCCGCTGCGGCCCACAAAACTGCAAGCACTGCGCCATGTAGTTATGGAAGCTTGGTTAGCACGCACTTCATACGTCCGACCGAGCCCGAGTACACCGACCATGCCCGATCGATCGACTGGTCGCGAGTTACGTGCTCGTTGGTAGTAAATGCAAAAAGGCAGCGATGCTCTCACTGATTTCTACGCCTGTCTATCTTCCTTCGTTCTGAATCGACGGTTATCGCAGAAACGCTCAGGCTCACCACATCGAGACTCCCGCGGATATTAGCTGGTTGGTAGTCTTCGTCACCTAACGCTGATTCGAACACGACGATTGCTGGTCTATCTGATCGTAAGGAGAGAGGACATGTTCGCGTCAGTGCGTTCGGATTCATCGTCGACCAGATCACCCACCTTTGAAATGCGTGTTGACACTGGCGACTACCACCGTCGCGCATCTCCAAGATTGCAATGAGGCTAGATCTGGGTTCTCTTTCCTCGGTCGGACGTGCCTCGGTAGAGGGATGAGGCCGAACAACACAACAGGCATCTCGCCGATAGACGCGGCTGAACTCCCCGACATGGACAGTTCTAGCTCATCTAAGCCTGTCGTCCACTTGGACGTCGCTGACGAAGCTCTAACGTGTTCGGCACTTCGCGACTCCCACCGTCCAAGCCACAGCTCCAAGCAGCACCTCCATCGTCCACCATGTGCGCGCCTATGAAGATCTATTCGCCAGCGCCGACACTAGCAACCGATGCCTCCGAGTCATGCATCAGGATACAGGAGACGGTGTACGCCACCTACGCGGCGCGCCTGCAAACGGGTTGCGAAGCAATTCTGCTGACCTTCGACGCGCTCGCCGCGTACTTCTCGCTCCCAGCGACCCAGGCAGCCAAGGAGATCGGCACCAGCAGTCGCACGCTTACTCGGGTGTGCCGCGCGCTCGGGATCCACCGTTGGCCGTTCTTGAGTATCCAGAGCCCTAACGGTGTCGCGCGCGTCCGCCACGAAGCGATCGGAAATCTGGCTCGCCAGTTGACCAAGTACGGAGTCCGGGCGCCACCCGCTGGATCAGTGCTGTATCCTCGAACGCGCAGCTTTCCCCACCGTTCACACACGAATGGAACATCCCTTACGGCGCCAATGGTGTCCAAACACGTTGCCGTGGATCGAAGCCCTCCAGCGGTGGTTACACACGTCCAGTTCACTTTCGCTACCAGCCAGCGCCAGGAACCTGATGCTAGAAACACCGAGACGCAACACCTGCCGATGAGATACCAGATGCGCATCATGTCGATGCAGGACATTCTCGGTGCTTCATTTGCAACAGAATGCACGAATGCAGCGTGGAGTAACGCCAACCAGCCCCAAAGGCTACGATGAGCTCTGCCAAAGTCCAATCGCTGGGGGAGGGGATAATCGTACAAACATGGTATTTCAGCTTTACCTTCTTGGTTGTGGCTTCCATTTGCCAGCGCAGTTGACTCAGGAGAACGATCGGCTGCCGCCACCCGTGCCCGGCGGACACTGGTAATCTTGCGGGAGCATGTAGTTCTGCAGTGCACTGAAGCAGTACTGCGCCTTGCCAATGTTTTTGCGTGCGTTCTCGCGGCGCACACCGTACGTGCGCAGCAGGTTGGTGAAGTTCTCCATCTCGTCCGGAAACAGTCCGTGGGAAAGCACCAGCAGCTTCGCCTCCTCGAGCGTGACCGACATGGACGTGCGGTCCTTGGCCGACTTGCAGCATATCACGCGGCCGCCGCCGACTGAGCGAGCGATCGACGACGAGAGACCTAGGATAGCCATGCGCTTTGTCCGGCCCGACAAGTGGATGTTCAGCTTGAGCGCGATGAGAGATTGCTGCACTCGCGTGATGTCCTCCATGTCGTAGAGAAACCTCGCGCCTGAGCTCGTCTCGTTTTTACTGCACCAGTCGATAAATCCGCTCACGTATCGCTCGAGACGCACGAGGTTTTCGGCGTTGATATCCTTCTGCAGTGAGTCCTTGCCGACAGTGTTCGCGACTGTCTGCATCTCGTTCATTCCCTGGGAGAAAATCACGGGGACAACCTTGATCAACTTGCTGAACACGCGCTTCGCGCGCTGTTTTTGCTCCGCAGACGACAGCGGCAAGAAGACCGCCCCAGTCGCCGCATCTTGTCCCGAGACGCGATGCATGCTTCTGTCAGGGAACTTGCTTGGCCGGCACGTGATAATTGGCAACTCGATCACGATTCCGGCCGGCCCAGACGTGATCGACACTCGAAATGCCGCCGCACGCGGCGTCCTAACGGGTTTGAGGCGGATGTGGACACGAGACAGTTCGCGAACAGCTCCATCCATGTCGCCCAACATCCCAGCTTCGTTGCTGTAAGTCGAGAGTAGGCTCTCGACCGAGAACAGGAACCCGATCTCCGAGATCATCTCCAAGTAGTCCAGCCCTTTAGCCCTCAGCACATGCGGCCCGAATTCAACGTCATCATGGGAGTGCACGTACAAAGTTTGCTGGAAACATGTCACCAACGAGCTCACTGCCTGGCAGAAGACGAGTTCGAGGCGACGCTCGACATCCCACTTGAGCTCGTTGTATTGGCGATCCAGGGCGTCGACTGTAAGATCGGAGCTTGAGCTTTTAGCTTCCTTCAAGAGACGGCCGTGAAGGCGTTCAAGTTCTTCGCGCATCTGTCGAATGCCACCATTCTTGAACCCGTACGCATGTGCCGCAAATGCTCCGACGGTAACTGTGCCGTACATCCGATGATGCTTGAATGGAGCAGAGGCGCGCCGCCGTCCAGCTACTTTCTGCCCTTCCAATGCACTCGACGCCTCCACGTTGACAGGTGCAAACGAATCGAGAACCCCACGAGTAGGGGGGTCCATGGAGATGGTAAGCCCTCTGGTCGTGTCAAGAGAGCTGCTGCTGTGCGAGTCGCCAAAACTATCTTTTCTCCCCATGGCGACGATAGTTTCGGCGAGTTTGCGCTGTTCCGACGACACACCGGCGTCTTCCCCGTTCACGCTCATGTTGACGATCTTCTCGGCCGAGTCGAAGGAGATCACACGGCGGCGTAACGCTTCAACCGGCTCCAGTGGGGCATGCTCGCTGGTAGTCGGACTTTCTTCAGCTTGGTCTGCTCCGTCATCGTCGCTACTCTCTCCAAATGCGTACTCATCGCCAACAGCATGCAGCTCGTCCGCACGCCGACCGTGAACGCTAGACTCCCGCGACAGTTGCATCGGAGACGACACATTGGTGCCAATAAATGTACTAACGAGGCGGGCGTAGCGAGCACCGACCGCTTCCGCACCGCGTTCAATGTCACGCTCAGACGTCGGTACAGCATTTCCTACTGTCATCAGCTGCTGGTGCAAGTTCAGTGCCAAGAACCGCAGGTCCCGATCAGCCTTCATCGTGCTCGGCTTGAACGTCAGGCCCGCGTGCTGCGTGGCACCGTAGCGAATGATGGAATCTTCAACCTCCGAGATGTAGAGCTCCGTCTTCTGGATCAAGTCCATCCGCCATTTACGCTTTTTCCGCTCCAACGCATCGTCTTGGATCTGCATAATCATTTCTGAAAGCATCCCAATGCTGGGAGCGTGACGCGCACGGTTCGAGGTGAGGGGGCCGTCCTCCCCTGCCACAGCACTGGCTAATTCCAGGGCATCCGCAGCATTGTCGTCCATTTGATGTGGCGAGGCGGCTTCTGGAACCACAGCGAGACCAGTGGACATCGACATCCCTGACGGAATTAGTAACTCAGGAGTAACACTTGGAGTGGAGAGCTGGCTTGACGGCGTGGATGTCAGGCTCGTGTCGTGGTCTTCAGCGTCGTTTTCCCGTCTGAGAGCGTTGAGCTTCACGACCAAGTCGGACAGGACGAGCTGCAGCAGCTGGTACGGAACCTCCCACGTGTAGACGCTCTCGATCAGCTCTTCTTCCACCAGTATTTTGCCTTGCGATCGCTGGGAGTTAGCAGCGAGATGGATCATTTGCTGGGCAATTTCAGAGTAGCTCTCGTCTTCTCTATCCGTCTCACGTTCCCCGCTGCCTTCAACGCCGAAATAAATAAATGAGCGGGTGATCCGCTCCAACTCGCTGTCCAGCACACCGTCCGCGCCAACAACAGTCGCCTCGCAACGAACAACCACCTCCCCGGACGATCGGGTGCGCGAAAGAGGCGAAAACAGTGAGTGCAGTGACGCCTGCCCACATGCAAATGATGATCCTTCGATGAAGGATGAAATGGGGACTAGGGCGTCGCCCATGACCCACTGACTGTCGAGATCGTTCAGCGCCTTGGAGTGCCGTACTGAATACACAGAGACGCGCAGTAAATCTTCCGCCCGCATTTCGACGGGAAGCATCAAGTGGAAGCACGGGTCTTCCGACGTCGATATCTCTGTGCGGCCAATTTCTGCGACAACCGCACCCGTATCGGGGTTCAGCAGATGCACCACGATGAACGACGACGAAGGCGACGCCGACGGGAACTTCAGATTAAAGCACTGGAACGACAGCCATGCGAACGACGGTGCACTGGTCGGTAGGTCTTGCCGCGACGTCTTCGTGCCGTCCATCGACGCACCCGGCGTATAAGAATCCGCATCGCCCGTGCTCCGTGTGATTTCGTCGCCAGAGGAAGACTTGGTCCCTTGTGGGAAAAGCAACTGCAGCTGATCCCTCGCCTGGTCAAGAACGTTCCCTCCAAGGCCGAGAGAAAGCGGACTAGTGCGGCGCTTGCTGACAGTTGGTCTGCTTTCTCTTCCTGGAGATACACCAGACATGGAAGAAGCCGAAATGGATCGCTGCGAAGAATCATCCAAGACCCCTGTCTCATTCGCACTCGCCGCACCGACTGTCTTGATCTGGATCTGCTGCGGCATCATCTCGTCAAACAGCAGCGGTGTTGACTCGGACGGCACCAGCGCGTTGTTGAAGCTAAGGTTCCGACGCGACGGGAATTTCAGGTTCGGCTCGACTTCCCACATGAGCACGATGAACAGCGTGCAGGGCACGACCTCGGGCAGCATGTAGCCAAGCGCGATGCACACGTTCTGGCTGCGGATGTTGCCGCATCCTTGGTGCGAAAACGGCCGCTGGATGTAAATCACGGTTCGCAGCAGGAACAGCAGCGAGCAGACGCTCATGACGAAGATGGTGAACCGCAGCGCGTGTGTGAGCTTCCTCTCCACGCGCTGGTCCACGCGGCGACGGAAGCCCTCCGCCGACGGCTTGAGCACGCGCCCGACCCGGTTGCGCATCATCCACGTCGAGTACAGAAGCCCGACGGAGCTCACGAAGCTGCCGAGCGCGATGAGGAGCACCGGAAGCACACCCGTCCAGAGCACCTCCGTGGGCACGGATCTACCTTCCGCGGCCGCCTCGCTCATCTCGAGGTAGTGCACGAACGTCATGCCTAGCACCATGGCGTAGAAGACGCCGTTGGCGAGCAGGAAGGCGACCCAGATGCGCTTGGAGCGGCGCGAGACCTGGGGGTTGGCAATGTCGATCCAGAAGAGCACCTGGAAGAGTACGAGCGAGAAGAAGAAGCACAGCGCGCCGCGGTTGAACAGGTTGCGCGCCGCGCCATCCGACAGGAACGAGGCGGCGCGCATGACCGCGAAAAGCACCATGAGGCGCTGGAACGTCAGCCGCCGCCGCAGGTGCGCCGCCCCTCGGAGCGACAGCGCGCGGCACAGCGAGACCAGCGCCAGCGTCAGGTACACTGTCACGCACAGCACCTCGACGCCGTGCGACGGGACCGGCAGGTACACGAGTCCGTCGTCCGCGTCGACGAGCGCGGCGCCGTCCGGCTGCGGCTGCGTCAACGGAGCCGCGCTCATGGCGACGGCGGGCGTATGGCGCGCGTAGAAGGAGGATCAGGGGGAATGGGGACGGCACCGCGACCGGGAGCCGCCTTTCCATGCGCTGGACGTGTTCGCGGCCGCTCCGGAGCGTGGCGGGGCCGGCAGGAAGAGGGCGAGCGAGCTGATCGGAAGCCCACCCTTGTTCCGTCCTTCGTTCGTTCTTCTCGTTGCTCTTCCGTGGTGGCCACCTGGGACCGCGCTGCATTCAGAGTAGGCACTAAAACGAGGTAAAGTTCATTCTCGTTCGTCACTAAAGAGAAAGTGACGCAGTTTGGAAAGCACAAGTTGCCTTTTCCCGCACTTTCCTTTTTTCGAATGAATCATGCACGGCTAGTTTGATACCGAATGCAACCTCGGCCCTTGCGTGTATGGAAGAGTACTATGCAGGCTAGAGGACGGAGTGGCCGCGGCTGAGGGACAGATGGCGCCGGCCGCGCTGCTTGGCGCGCTTGCGGTGCGCGCGGAGCGCCAGCGCGACGACGACGGCGGCGAGCACGACAGCGGCCACTACCGCGCACCCGACGGCCGCATGGGACGCCGCGGACGACGGAGACGCGCTCGAGCTGCCGTAGAGTGTCTGTGCCGCCATGGAGGCTGACTCAAGTGACACTGGCGAGCATGCGAGCAAGTGCTGGCTCTGCCACGTGAGTCGCAGCTGGCAGTAGCGGCACCCGGGCTGGTCCGCCGCGCAGCCGATCCCGCCGGTCGGCGACAGACACGCAGTGTCAGGCAGCATGCCGATGCCAGCGTTCGCGTTGCCGATCGATACCAGACAGGCGGGCGCGTTGGTTGAGGAGTTAGTGGCAGCACCGTCGTCAGCGTCTTTGGTGGAGACCGAGGCTGACGGACAGGGCAAGAAGCTGCCGACTCGGATAATGGCAGCGCTGTTCCAGCTCACTTCCCGGCAGTAGCGGCACCCAGGGCGACTCTGGTCGCAACCGAGGCCGCCAGCACTCGCGACACAGCTCCAGTCGTGGTACATGCTGACTCCGAGGCGCAGGTTGCCGACGCCCGCGTCGCACGCGATCTCTGTCGAATCGGATGGGGTGTCGGGGCACGACACGAACGAGCAGTTTGTGTGTGGATCCCGAGCGACGCGCAGGCCGGTGGCGCACTGGAACGTGTCGGTGGCACACTCCCCCGAACTTGAATTGGTGGCGATGCTACCGTTTGCCGTCGACTGCGACCCCGAATTCGCCATCGAGGCGAGCGACGGACACGGCTGGAATGAAGCGCTCTGGTTGCTGTCGAACATCCGGCAGAACCTGCAGCCGTTCCTCGCACAACCATTTGTGGCGTTAGATACGACAGAGGAGTTGCACGACGCGTCGAAGAACGCTGCAATGCCCAGTGTCTGCTCCATGCGTGCCACGAAGCAGGTTCGAATGGGCACTTGTGCCGCCGAAACGTTGGATCCCAGTGCGAGTGAAACAGAGGAAGTTGCATCCGAGGACGCTGCAGATCGCTCGTAGGCATCCGACTGCTCACGGGACGCTGATGTCGTCGAGTAGGCTGAACCTGCGGCTGTATCCTCTGCTGGCGTGGGAGCTGGCGTGGTTCCGGACACTGCTTGACCGCTCATGGGTGTTGCGATGGGCGTCAGAGTTGTCACGGTGACTGGACTCGGTGTCGCTGTCGTTTCCGTCGGCGTTGGAGAGGGGGGCGGTGAAGTCTGAACGGGTTGAGTGGCGCTACACCCAGCGATACTAAACCCACCAATTGGACTACTCCACAGCGCCGTCAGCATAGACACAAGCGGCCTCGGGGTCAAGATATCTGCTTGACTCGGATCCGGACTCTTCGACACGGCGAATAACCCGTAGAACTCCTCTGAGTTGATGCTGAGCACGTAGTGCGGGTTGGGGGCCGACCCAAAGTCGTGGTTGAACCAGTTACCGTCCTTCCACCACTCGTCTGAGAAGGAAAAGACAAACCCACCCGCTGCGATGGCTTCTCCGACCAAGTCTTGACCAAGGAAGTTGGATTCCAGAGCAGCCGCGTAACTCGTGAGCTGCTCGCTGATCTGCTGGGCCTCCAAATCGGTTGCTGCGGCGTTGTTAGACGCAAAGGACATGCCGTACTCGGCGAAGATGAGCGGTTTGCCTCCGGGAACAGCTCGGTACGCCGGCAGAACCACTTCGGAGATCGTCCCGCGGTAGACATCTGTGCCCCAGATGTCGACATCGGCGTTGAAGCTCTCACCCAGGAAGTTGGTGGTGCCGCCGTCATCGATATAGGTGGTCGTCAATATTTTCTTCGCATCGACGGCAGCCAGCTCTCCGCGGACTGCTGCCGCGATCGTGTTGAACTTTTGCCAATAGAGCGGGCCCTGGACAGCCGGCTGGAAATTGGTCTCGCCACCGATTGAGTAGCCCATCGTGCCTGGGTGACTGGCGGTCTGTCGGGCCATGAGGCGAAAGCTTTCGACCACGTTGACGAAGGTGCTATCGTCAATCGGGACCCAGTCTTCCATCAGGTACGGTGGGATCCACACCATGAAAACGGTGTAGATGGCGTCAACCTCGTCATTGTATGCAGCGTCCAGGAATGCGTTGTGTGTGCCATCGAAGGAAGGGTCGAAGAAGTACACCTTGATCGCATTGGCGTGCATGCCTCGAAGCAGTGGAAGATCGCGTTGCCAAAGCTGCGGCTTCAGCAGAAAGTCAATCCCGGCGCTACTCCCGATCGGCGAAGGCGAGTAATTCACGCCACGAATGAAGAAGGCCTTGCCATCTTTGAGCAGGCTTCGGCCACAAGTCTCCCACGCTGACGAGGTAGCTGATGCTGGTGCAGCGTAAGCGACTCCAAGCCGTAGCTGAGATGCGGCCATCAGGCAAGCGACGCAGGCAGCGCCAGCCGCCACGGAAAATGAAAACCAGGAGCGGCCATGGCGCGGCATCCCGACCCGACAAGCTTGTTTGAATTTGCTGGCTGGCTGCTTGAACTTCGTGGAGGAAATGGCGGACTGAATGCTCTGTGAAGTCTCAAGGCGACTGGTCCCGGCCGGTGGTTTCAGGCGAGTCCCTGACTTCTCGTCGTGGCGTGAACAAGGATCCGCATTAGCTGCGTTTTCGGGGCGTGGTGAGTTAGTTGTGGTCAGGGGAAGCACATCTGCCGATGCGTTGCAGAATGATGCGAGAACTGACGCGCTTCGTGGAATGTTGCATCAATTCCTATTTGTAATCAGATGTAACGGATAGATCGGGATGGATACGAAGATACCAACGGCGCGGTCTATTTAGCACAACAGCGGAGTTGCTACCTACTTTGCGCATCACCTTCAGACTGCTGAAACACCGGATGCTTGGATTATGACGGCGGTGTCGCCGCCGAGTTGGCAAATTTTTTGCCGAGCTGCTTCTTCAGAGCTTTTTCCAGGTTATTTTTCGCTGACAGCATGGGTTTCGTCGTCGGAGTCTTGGGTGGCACTACTGCTGCAGCTGTCCGCAGGTCTTCTTCGAACTTGGCAGGTACGCCATCAACAAGGTTTGTTGGGTTGCGTCCTTCAGCTGCCACGTCAGTGGCAGCGACGTCGCTAATAGGGCCCGCACTGCATTTAGCCGACGCCGATTCGCTGAGTTGCGTGGCTTCCCCACTTGCTTGTTTCTTTTGCAGATTCTCCAGCACTCGGCTCTTTCCTGATGTGGCATTCTGTTTGCTGAGAAGCATGTACGCGCCCGTTGGCTTCGCGTCAGTCGTGCTTGTGATCGACACTGGTGGTTCTCCTGAAGAATCGACGACGCGATGCTCCAGCTTCGACTCTTCATCAAGAGCTTGGGGAACACCCGGAAGCGACGCAGTGGACGGAGTAGAGACGTCTGTGCCTTCCAACGGGGGAGCCGTCTCCAGCATGCTGTCTGCCGTTTCTCGGTCCGCTTGAAGCAAGGCCTTCGCGGTTCGAGCTCGACTGCCCGGGGTTCTCCCCTTCCACTGATCCATCAAAACCTTCGCCTTTTGCCGAGGCGACGACGGTCCACTCCCGATTTCTCGAGCTTCTGTCCGAATTGATGCTAGATCTAGCCCAGAAACATCGGTCGGCCGAGTCTGCTCCCGGTGCTTCTTCTTTAAGATGACCTCGAGGGCACGCTTGGTTGGCGACAACTTGCGGTTCTGCATCAGGACGAACGTTCCTACTGGCTTCACGTCTTCAAGACCATCGTGATCATGTGGCGTGTCCGGGACAGTCGGAAGACGCTTGGTGCTTCGCTGTTGCCGAATGGGCGGGAGCCTACCGACCTTGCCCATGAGCTTGTACGTGAGTGAGTCACGTTTCTCCTTAAGCTCGCGCAGCAGATTTTGCCTCTTGACGAGGATCTTTGCGCGCGGGTCTGCGGTCGGTCCGTATCGGAGCGATGAACTTACGAGCTCCTCTTTCGCGACACTCGTGCTCCACTGCGCTGATTTATCCGCCTGCTCGCGCTGGTGATGCCGGCGTGCACAGTGCATCCCATACAAGAAGTGCTCGAAGTCGACGAGGTCAGCGTAAGCCGGATCAAACTCGTGTAGCGCTTGCTGCACGACAGAGGAGGGGACGTTGACGCCGAGTTGGTAAATGGAGTGGGAGATGACCGTGTACGGTATCAACCCAAGCTGCGCCGTATCGGTGTCGCGGAAGATGAGGCTAAAGGCCGTCACCTCTTCCTCCGTGAAGCTCTCGATCGTCTTCTTCAGCGTTGCGCGTCGTTGCTCAGTGAGTCGCCTGTGCTGCTGCTGCTTCAGCTCCCGGCGTTGCTGGAGGAACCGCTGGCGCGTCGATAGCGTCAAGAGTCGACGCTGAATGCGGACCGCTGCATTGTACCGAATTCGCTCGTACAAGCTCAACGAAGCATAGTAACGCGCAGCGAGCGTTGCGGCGTCTGGCTGGATGCGAAGGGCTGCGCGGCCACGATGAAGTATTCTCGCAGCCAATGTGGTGGACCACCAGTCGCGCAGAGTTGCCATAACGATCAGTCCGAAGATTATGGCCGGCTCGATGATAGCCCATTGGAAGACAACGCCGACGATCCATGACAGCAAGCAGTACCAAGCAGTCGTCGTACCCAATTTGATCGAGCTCTCGACGATGAGGTAACCCATAGTGACGATCCATACCCCAGCGATGGCGAAAACTACGTACACAACTGACGCCGGGTATGGCACGCGCTCAGCGATATCCTTCCCGCCATCAAAGTTTGATCCGTTCTGTTTACTTGCAAACGTCGGTACCAGCAGCGATTTCGGATGAGAAGAATATGCTAGTGTAGCGTCGCTGCTTTGAGCGACGCGCTCATCCCCAGTCATACCCTCAAGTTCCGGTGTCAGTGGCATGGCCGCCAGCTCCGTGGCAATGCGAGGCGCAACGTTGTCAAGACTCGATGCCAGCATGTTGGACAATATTTTGCCTCTCGCCGGCGCAGTGATCTTGAGTCCCACGACTTTCTCAAAAGTCTCGCGAACACCCCGGCCACTTCGGCCGGCCACATGCTTGGGCACGCGCAATTTCAACTTGGCGTCACGCGAAGCCATAAGATCTAGCGTCAGGAACACAGCAGAAGCGGCCATCATGAACTCCAAGGTGCACATGGTGATGGCGAAATACGTTATCCCATCGAAAGTTCGTTCAAACTGCTCAAGCATCGCTGGCAGGCATCCCGCAAGTTCCTGCTCCTCGACTTGTGACTTGGTCACAACGGTGCCGTTGACAAGTATCGCTTGGTAATCAACGTTGATTGTTCCGCCAGAAGGACAAGGTCGAAACGCGTAGTCGTTGGCGTTGCGGAAGCCGCAACAATGAAGCTGCTGTTGCGCCGAGTTGCGTAGTGAAAAGGCAATATCAGCTTTCCATGCCTCCTCAAGACGTCTTGCTACGCTGAAGCCGGTGTTGCGGATCGTCCAGTTGTCAGTGGTCACACCATAGTCAGTGTTGGTAGCGGATGCGTCTGGAACTTCTTCGAGCACTTGGTAGAGCATGTAAATTCCCACCAGAGTTGTAGCAATGAGCACCACGGATGCAACGGAGACAGCGATGAACGCACCACAACTCGTGCGGTAGCGCCGACCGCGTTGATCTACCGCAACCCAAGCAACGACGGACGTGAGGCCCATAGCCACGGCGAGAATCAGCAACTCGCGAGGCCCTTGCTCGATCTTGACATTGTATAAAGTGTCTTTGTACCCGAGGATCACGAGCCCCATGAGCGTTGCAACGCCGCACGCAACCACAAACTGGACCAAGGCCGCAAACTGAAAGAACGAGAAGAGGAACCTGGCAATCCAGTTGTACCAACGCTCCTCTGTTGTGGCCTGGATTGTATCCATTGACGATGGTGCAGCGGATCCTGTGCGTCGAAAGCTGGGCTTCTTGATGGTTCTTCCGTCTTGCTCAGGCTCAATAGCGCCAACGGCATCTTTTTCGACACTTCTGGCACGAGCCACGAAGCCGCGGCGCTGAAAGACATTTCTGAACAACAGAACTCTCTCCTTTCGCTGCCGTGCGGCTGTGATCTCTTTTGTCTCGTCGTCACTCCGATTCCGTACAAGCTCGAACATCCCTCGGCACACGGTCTGTGAAGCGTACCCGGCGCATCCACCGTACAGCAGGCCCATACCAAGCACAACCCATGCCGAAGGCTGCTCGCATGTCTTGAGGGCCGTCCGCGAGCACCCTTCGGTAGCGAAGTAGCCCGTGTAGATTGCTAGTGTTGTCATGAGTGAAGCAAGGACACATACAACACGTTGGGTTCGTGTCAGCTTGGCGTCGAATGTCGCATACACTGATACAACAACGTGACTCTTCCGTGCCTGGGCTCGGAACTTCCCGACCGCGTAGCGGATTCGGCTTGAGATGCGGAACCACTCTTCTTGTTTGATGCTCATAAGCTGTCGCACCATTATCACAGCTAGAAGCAATGCCACGGATTCGGCGAGTGTAAGTCCCAGGATGTACTGGAAGAGCCACGAGAAGGATCCGCTGAGTTGATCGACCAGAACACCTCGGCATCCCCGCGAGTTGGTAAGAGAGCACGAGTACCCTGCTGGCGGTCGATCGAAGACAATTCCTTTTCCAGATACAAGCACAGGATCGTTGAACCCGCAGCAAGCATAGGTCATCCCGATTGTGAGCTGCGCCGTCGGGGACAGAGTGTTCCACCTGTAGTCGAGGTAGCTGACCAGTTGCTCGCGCCACCCAGATGACGCTGAGAATCGAGATAAGTAGCCCGTCAAGCCGACACCGATCCACAACGCGATCGCGAGCATCGCTCTTCCGACCCCGTTCATGAAGATCCGATGCACAGTAAACGAGAGCGCACCTCGAGCGCCGTAGAAGTTCAGCGTCAGATCGACGATAGCGAAGATCATGAGTGCAACCCCGACCGACTTCGAGAAAAGCAACTGAAGCAGTGGAGAGCTGAAGATAGCAGTTTGCGAAGCAATGTCTAGTCCTAGGAGGAGGCAAACCAACGCGGAGAAGACGCAGCCGAACGCGACCAAGAGAAGTAGCAACCTTGAAAGTTTGAGCTTCCAGTGGATGGATTGGGTTAGCTGTTTGCGGCCATCAAGAGAAGTATGCATTACCACTACCGTTGCACATAGCGCAGCGACAACAGCGACCGACGCGACAACAAACAGCGCAATGGCCGCGTACTGTGTCGTGGCGAACAGGTATTTGAGCACTGGCGATGAGCATCCGTCACCTGCACCTTCAGGGCAGATTTGATTGGCAACAAGGCTAGCGGTTGATTCGCGGAGCGATCTTGATACCCATGATCGAGGGATCGAGCGTAATGTCGACAAAGCCGATGACGAGTACGCGTACGCAGTCGTGATCACCGTTTCCTGCTGCCACGACATGGTCTCCGCTGGGAACGTGAATGACACGGAACCGTTGCTCGATGTTACTCGGTCATATCCGCAGCAGGTGAACTTGTTCTGCGCAAATTGTTTGACTTCTGATGGCGAGTCAGCCCAGAGTTGCTCCACGTAGTAATGACCAACCTCCGGATATGATGACAGCACCTCTCTTGCGCGGTGAGTAACGCCAACACCCCCGAAGCTCGCAACGAAGAGTCCGAGCGCCACCCACGCGTACAAAGACAGCAGCTTGCGAGATCGGAACACGGATGAGAACAAGCCGAGCATTGAGAAGACTTCGACAGCCCCACCAAATGCTGTCACGTAGATGCCTACATGGCGGTCGAACACGCGAAGCATGTAGGATATTTGCAGCACGTTTAGTTGCATCAGCGCGTCGATGCCTACCAGCACGATGAAGAGTCCAATGACTAGTCCCGCAAGGTTCAATAGAACAAGCGCGATGTTGCAGCAAGTTGCAGCCAGTTCCCACATCTTCGCATCTTTGTGCACAGGGGCGAATTTCCGAGCGAGTTCAAGTGATGTCGGCTGTGGCGCGATGGATGAACGGACAGCAAATCGACGAATGCGGTACCAAAGCACACCAGACAGTAGAAACACCGACGCCTCCGCGATCACGAAGATCTCAAGTCGTCGATTTAGCGCTGATACTCCTCGAAGAAGCGTTTGTTCCGTCGTCACTTGGCACGTCGGTAAGGGATTGTCCTCCACAATGCATGTGCCTTGGGAGTTCGAGGTGAATCCGCAGCACTGCATTGCACTCTCCAGCGCAACAAGCCTGGACCGGGAGACAGCCAAATATTTTGCCTGTATTGCCTCCGTAATCGCAGGGTTCACCTGGAAGTTCATCTCCAGACTCCAGAAGTACTGCGTTGTCGCGTGGCACGGCAGGATGAATGCGACGTAGATCCATAGGAACCACATGAGGCCTCGAGCATCGCGCACTTTCAGCGCATGCATGCCTTTCATTAGGATGATAAGGTGGATCGTGGATGCCACGATCGCCAGAGCTCCAAGTTCCAACCCAAACAAAACTGAAACAAGCTCGCTGGAGACAAAGTTCAACGAGAGTAGCAAGTCCACTCCATAGAATAACGCCATGACTGTGGCGCATCCGAAGACGTAGTAAATCGACGGGAGCGACGACATCAGCATTGTAGTTACCTGGGAGCTCAGCATCGCCCGATCAGCAGAGCGCGTGCCGCTGACCGAGGAGGCGGGTTCTCCAGCTAATTGGAGCAGTCGCAGTCTTCGCCACTTGACCAGGATGTTGGCCACAGCGATGCTTACAATCTCGACAAGGAACACCCACTCCACGTAAAAGAACGACACGGTGAAGAGCTCCTGGGCTTTCTCTTTCAGGACTTCAAAGCAAACCCGCGGCGGGTAATCCTCGAGTGCTTCTTCTGGGCATGCTGCCTCCTCTTTGACCGATCCAAAGCCACAGCAGCCATACATGGATTGGATGTCAGCTCGAACATCTGTTGAGAGAGCATCCCAGGAGAGCTTGAGCGTGCTGAACAATCCTTTCGGCAGATCATGGAGGGTGTCCAAGTAGTTGCTTGCACTCGCGACGAAGATCAACTGGATGATTAGGAACAGTGACAGCCAAAAGGCATACGCGCCACGCGCACGATGAGAGCCATCCCTTCTCGCAAGTACCAATCCAGTGCTTCCAGTTGCAACTAGGGCTCCTCCAAATACTGCGGTCACGATACCCAGCGCCTTACCATACACGTAAAGCAGCAGCTCTGCCGTGGTGTTGCCAAGCACAAATATGAAATCGATGCCAACAAACGCTAGAACAAGACCCAATGCGACGAGTATGGCATTGCACAGGCGGAAGAACAGAGTCGCCCGTGAGTATTGAAGTCCCATGCGGCTTGACGAGCTGAACAAAATGCGAGATTCGTCTGGTATTTCGATCTCGGCATCTTCGCTCGACATTATTGTCAGTGGTGCAGCCATCTGAGACATCGCCAACGAGCTTGCTTCGACAATATGCCCGCCTGAACCAACAACAGTCGAAGCAACTGTTGTTGCCTCGGTGGCCCCAGTTTTCTCAATCGTTTGTTCCTGGTCTTTCTCCCTCTTTCTTCGCGCGCAATAGGCGTCAAAGTCTTCAAACACGTGTGCAGCTTGGGTTCGAGTCTCAAGCTCCGTCCATTTGGCTCGGTTGAGCTTTTGAATCGCTAGCTCCTTCACTTTCTTAGCATCTTGAGCGTCAAGGTGCCTACTCGCTCGCTCCGCGAACGCGCACGTAGCGATTAGTATGATTATTGTAATGCCCGGCACAATCGAGATGGGGTCGTCACGGTACAAATCTTTCGACAATGCATAAAAGTCGAGGCTTTCCTCCAGCGTAACGAGAAGTTCGATCTTCCCGATGGCATTGCAATAGCACACGGTGGTGTCGAAGGTGCTTTCGGTCGCATCCTTGAAGCAGATATCTGTACTCCACTCGTTGAAATCCGCGTTCCACACGCGGCATGCTGTTGAGAAATTTCGTCGCTCAATCTGGGATAGCGTTCGTTCATGAGGAATCGATGCCACGAGTAGCGGCTCCCACTTCGTCGTTGCTGTTGACAAGTCTGTAGTAGTGCCAAGTCGGCGCCCGCTTGACGAAGCGACTGCTGCGCGCCTAACGCACGTGCTGCTGCTGTCTAAATATTGGAGCTCGACGGTGTTTGACCCTGCAGTCGCAGCGTCGAATGATGCCTGCGAATGAACCGTGAGCACAGTTGATCTAGACACTGGAGTGACATCGGATATCGAGCAGCCCGAGTGAATTGACGTCTTCATCGCGAACGCATTTACGAAAAGGTCAGGTGGTAGACAGGCAATTGCCACGCCCGTGAGATTTACGGATAGTCCGTCAGTATACGGAGGTCGGAGCTTGCTCCCCACGGCCGAGTATATATCGACCTGACCGGAACTGATCACTGATGCAGGTGCACCTTCTAGCAGATTTTGACTCGCTAGGGACGAAATAGTTTGTAGGCTCTGGATAATACTACGATATGTTGCCTTTATCGCAGTGGTGTCTGGACTGGTCTCTCCACACGAAGTATCTGCGCTTGACAACCGACGGCGACCTGCGCTTACAGTCTGTGTTGCTGCTGTGGAACCGATTGCAAGCACTCCAGACATAACGGACACGACTGTGTCTGACCCGGAGTCAAAGAAGTCCTGCGGATCCGATAGACTGAAGGCATTTCCAGTGATATTGCCAGTGACGCCTGTCAAGTCCGAGAGATCGTCTTCAGACAGTGCGCTTGGGGTTGATTTGACCATCGTATCAGTCACCATCGTTTGCTGCGAGAGCCCTGAGCTCGTTGGATCGACTACTTGAGCCGAGGAGGACAATGTGGACAGAATGGCTGAATTGACGGATCGCACCGTGCCCAGTTCGAACTGACAGGACGGTCCCAGATGTCCGTCATCACAGACGCATTTACCAGAAGTTGAATCACAAATCCCGTGAGAGGAACACGCACTAGCTGGTGCAGAATCTTGACAGCTCGACTGATCCCCAAAGGCAGTTTTTAAGACCATGGCTGCTGACAAAGCCTGCTTGACCTTTTGCGAGCCATCTGCATCGCCCATAGCGCCAGGGTCAAGCATCGAAGACACAAATGCCATCGGTTGCGACTTTGCTTGTGCAGGCAAGATGACTTCGATCGAGTCATAACCAACAGCAATAGCACCGAGCGAATCACTGATGAACGCGACAATGGTCACGTTTTCGCTATCGGTCGCTTGGTATGGCGGTAGCATGCGAGCAACAGCTGTCGGTGAGCTCTGCGTGGCCACCAATGGTGTCGCTAGCTTGAGCAGCTTCGACACAAAGCTACTGGTATCGGTCGCTTCAGCAAGAGCGCCAACAAAAACCGCAGTTGATACCGCTGCAAACGAGTATTTGAGCGGGAAGTCGCTTGCGTCGTCTGTCCAACCCGCGCACGTCAAGCTGAAGGTATCTGTGATGGCATATCCTGATCGAGGCGATACTACAAAAGTGCCAGATGCAGGCGGTGCATTCACATTGACTGTGACTGATCCAAAGCCCACGTTGCCGTTGATGTCGGTCGCCATCAAGCGGAACACGTATGTGAGTCCAGCTGTTAAGACATTCTTGAGAATGGAGTTGGACGAATTGGACAACGGGAGTGAGAACACATCGTTTGTGTCCACACTTGCAGACATGTTCAGGTCGCCTTGGTCTTGTATCCATCTCGTGCTGTATGGATAGTCGGACGAAACGGTCGCAGCCAGCTTGAGTGTAGTCGACGGATTGATCTTGGCCATGGAGGTCGCCATTGCGACGGCCGGGCCGGTAGCTGCCACAGTCCATACTGTCGTCGATACTGATGCGGCTTGACCTGATTTAGTTGCCGAAAATGAGAAGATAAGCGTTCGATATGGTGCAAGGACAAACGGCGCGACTGACAGATCAAGTGACTGAGCATGACTCAAATCCAACTGTGCCGATGTCGTTGTGTCCATGCACGGCGCTATACCAGTTGCGTTCGTGATATCTTGGCAGGTCCACGCATACTGGAACGGAAGCGCGGAACCATCAGGATCAACTGCAGATCCACTAAGCAATAAATATTCCTTGACGCCAATGGAGCGCGAGCCGCCGGAAACTCCAACGACTGGGATACTTACGCCAACATTGACAATAACCGACGCAGACGCAGCCGGCTGTGAGCTGCTGCCAGCGAAATACACCTCGGCGCAAAAGGTGTACTGCCGGTTTCCTTCGAGCGAATTTCTCGGGATTCGAAATGCACGCGGGTCCTTCGCCACATTACTGGCATTCAGATTTTCGTTTCGGAGCATGACCCCGGCACTAGGTCGGCTTATAGCGAACCATCGATACATTACTGCAGACATATCTACCGACGGGCAAGTCGAGGTTGCTGCTACTTGGAGTGCCAATAGCTCGCTCGATCTCGTAATGTTCATGACCGCATCACCGACAACATACATCTGCGGGGCGGCTTGCAAATCCACAGCAACTCGCTTCATCTGAGCTGAGCGCTCTCCGAATGCGTTCACGAGTTCCAACCCAACATAGTAGGCACCGCCAGCTTCAATAAGTGCATTATCTACAGCCAACTGAAGCGAACGAGATGTAGTCGCATTCTGAGACAAGGACCTCAGGTAACACGCGGATCGGAGCTGAGCCATAGTCGACAGAAGAGGCACGTTGGCTGCACTGACATCTGCGAGCGGCACAAGTATCATGCTGGACGCTCCGGTCTGCCAGTCAGTTGCGTATTTGGTACACATTGATGCCAATCGAGTGTAGGTTGTCAGAGCCGTTTGCAGTGCTGAAGCAGCGCTTGCAACCATCTGCAAATCGAAAAGAGTTGCAGGAACCGCGAACCAAGTCGTGGTCGTAAATGGGCGACCGCCGCCACCAGTCGATAGAGACGCGTCGATAGACCAACTTCCACAATTTCCAATCCCATCTGGACCCATTAGGATCGGGTTTGGCGTGATCTTTACGGTTGGTGCACTTACCGCTACCGACCCCTGAGAGTAGGCGCGACTTGTATAGCGAGCACGAAGAACATTGATTGCCTGGCAGTACTGGCTCGCGAACGACTTGCACGGATTCAGCACCAGAATATCGCCGGAGTTAATTGTCGTACCAGCGCTTAACTGAACACGAATGCGCTTGAAATCAATCCAAACGCACGAGGCTGAAGTTCCCAGAGAGTACGCTGAGGCCGAAAAGTCGAATACGAGGCTGCAAGGGAAGTTTTTTAGACGAATCACGTAGCTGACAGTGCGGTTTGCATTCGTGTCTGTACCAGACGTGATGGAGTAATTCATTGTCGCAGCATGGTACACGTTCGAGTCAAATACGACATCGATACGGGACCCTGAGCCGTCCAGTGTGGCAGAAACTGGCACAGGTGGAGCGATCGCCTCTCGATCTGTGATCGAGATGTTTACGTTTGCAATACCAATGATGCTACTGGAGTTGTAGATCACGTCTGAGCTCACCACCGAATGATAGACCGAGGAGTACTGCGTAGCGACCTCGGGTATGGAGTCGTCGATCGCCATCACGTTGATCACTCGTTCGCGTGCCCAGTTGACGCATGTGAAAACCAGCTCGATACTATTGGCAGTGCCAGCAGTCGCTCCGATCGATGAGCTTGATCGAAAGGTTATCCCGACCTGAGGTGCCAGTGTCGAAACGTTGGTTTCGATGTTCATAATGGTCTCAATGGCCGGTATGAGCGTCACCCGAACTTCGTCATACGGCTCAGATGCAAGGGACACACGGTAGGAATCGTTGAATCCACCTTCAGCGACATTTAGGAGCGACCGACTGTTTCCTCCAGGAACTTGCAGCACGATATTTACGAACGACACGTCGTTATCGGAGATCGACACGACGATATCCCCACCTAGATCCGAATAACTCGCTACCGTGTAGAGCGGATCGTTACTTGTTGTGGAGTGTGTAATCAGCGCATCATGCACAGGGGTTTCAGTGAGCCAGTCGTCGACAGCGAGAAACGACACGTCCACCCAATTGCTCCAGTTACCAGCGCCAAAGTACACACGCTTGGTCAACATTGTCACATTGCAGATTGACTGCAACGTCAATGCGCGCTGGTAGCACCCAAGATTTGCATTCGGTATGAGAACTACAGGGTACCATGGCTCGGAGGTTAGGCGGACGCGGTACGTTTGAGTCGTCAAGTTGCTCTCGGGCACACTGAACGTGTGGCGAGAGAGCTCGATGCCAGATTGGTCGTTGTCGGTGATAAAGACAGTTACCGCTGTGAGGTCCCTTAGCTTGGCGTAAATCAGGTCATTTGAGACGATGGAGTGTACCATCAGACTCGAAGATGCCGGAGGATCTTGCGTGCGGTCGTCGAAAGCATAGACCCGAACAGTTTGAACTTGGTTCCAGTTCAACCACGTGAAGGTGAGTTGAGTTGGAAATGGTACGGCATAGTTGCCTTTAGTTCCGACGTTTTTTATGACCACCGTCACCTTGGCAAAAGGTTCGGACGTTAGCACGACCGAGTATTCGTCGAACGCACCTCCCTCCGTCACGTTCGCCTGGGTCTTGAGGACGTCTAATGCCGAAACGTCGTTGTCGCGCACCCTGACATTGATCTTCGGGATTGCAATTTCGTCGTATTTCAGATCGTCGCTGTACGAAACGTGGGATATCCCTGTCAAATGGACATCGTACTCATCCAGGTCGTCATCTGTGGCGAGAACCACCACCTGCTGCGGGATGTTCCAGTTGCGTGGAGTGAAGAGGTACTCGCCCACGGGAATGGTCAAGTTGCAGAGCCCGAAGCGGTAGCACAATGTCTGGTTGTTGTCGAGCCAGGGAAGGACGACGACCTTGACGGTGTACAGCGGCTCCGAGTTGAGCTGAAGTGTGTAGTTGGCGATAAGCTCGCCGTCTTCACTCACTTCGAGCAGCCGCTCCGACACCAAGACCTTGGCAACATCATCGTTGGCAATCGCCACCTCCACAGGATCTGCGCGAAAGTTGACGTAGATCATATCGTCACTGAATATCGTGTGCGTCACGTTGGAGTACGTAACATTTCCGTTTTGCATAGTCTGTTCGTCAACCCAGTCGTCCACTACCTCCAATTCCACGTTCTTTGGAAGACACCAGTCATGCGGCGAGTACACGATCCACGGATTCGTCACCGTAAAGTTACAGAGGAACCGCTCTTGCACGGTAGTATTGACGATGTCGTAAACGCAATACCCGCGCAGCCCCTCTGGGTCACTCTCATCAACTTCATAGTGAGCATTTGGGACCACTTTACACAGCGGAGAACCGTCCTCTGCAAACTCAGACTCGACTTGCATCAGATCCGTTTCTTGTGTTACTCGACTGGTGTCAATGGTGATGCGCAAATCCTCAAAGCGGATGTAGTCTTGTAGAGCCCACTCAAGCCGCCATGTATACCCTCCATCCAAGAAAGGTCCATCTCGATACACGCGAACGCCCTTGTCGAACTTGATACCACGCCAGACGCGAGTTTCGGGATCGAATTCGGCCTCTCGGTTTGATCTCACGAAAGGGAGAGCCTCTAACGCTTCGTCCATCCCAACCGCGCTGACGCTGACTGGCAGTGGCCACGTCTTCCCGACATGAAGAACCTTTGTATCAATGTCCAACAACTCGAGCGTGAGCGAGAAGATACCGCCAAGGAAGGTTCCGTTCGCTACTGTTCTCGAGACTAAGGATGCGTCTTTACCAGTGATACTGCCTACGACATTGATTGGAGGGAGGTTGCCTGGGCTATTGGTGTAGCTGATCGTCCATATGTAACCATTGCAAACACGGAATGCGTCGCAATCCAAATCCTCGCGAGTTACAAGAGTTTCTCCAGTCACGCCGAGATTTAGTATCGCGCTCTGAACTTGGGCTGCAGTTGCGTTGTACGCGAGACTTGGCGTGCTTTGAACCGGCACCTCTTCTGAGAAGACGCGTTTTGTGCTTGGATCAATGCGCTTGAACACACCACCCATCTGGACAATAAAGGACCCGCCTAGCGACTCGCCGTCGCGCACGGTCTCAACCACTGCACGTACTGATGAACCAGTCAAGTTTGCCGTGCGTAGTCTCAGACTGAATATGTTGCCGTTGTTTGCAGCAAAAAGTACGTCCCACCGCCGACCACCTTCAGGTGTTAGCAGCTGAGTCGTGGCTGTTACTTTGCCCAATCCAGTCATCTCGGAGATTTCTGCGACAACAAATCTGGCGGATGCGTTCCAAGGGATCGGATTGGTTTTGTTTACAATCTTGAGCGAGGTAAAAGGACTCACATATTCGATAACAAAACTGCCACCGATGGACGCTGCCGCTTGGGTCTGAACTACAACAGCCGTTGCCGGAGTCGCAGCGTTCGAGGCTGGGGTTACCCCCGACACATTCACGTCGAGCTGGCGATATGAAGCAACTCGCTTGAACGATATGAGAAAGCCGATGCCGTAATTGTCGGTCACCATTTCCTGCTGAACCGAGACCTCCAGCACTCCTGGAATACTACCAAGAAAAGAGCTAACTTCTGACGCTGCTGCACCAAGCGGAACCGCGCCGGACACTGCATCCGCGTCACTTGATTGACCGTAACGCAGTTGATACGTCCCAGTTGGGCCAACGGCAGCCTGGACACGGGTGCAAGCGAGAGTTCCATCAAACGGGGTTGAAGCTGTTACCGTCATGAGCGGGAATACTCTGTCAGCACTCAGCAGGCGAGTGAATGTAACTGTCCACTGAATCAGACTCTGCTCAAACACAATATCGCGCGACACTTGGACATATGAACCAGCTCCAAGATATGTGTTCAGAGCCGATGCCACAGCATCAGCACTCGCAAAGCCGTCCAGAAGTGATGAGGCATCGGCACGACCGGTCATCCCAAGACGGAATGTCCGTCCGTAGTTGACAGCAGCCACGATTTCCCTACTTGTGCGGTACATACGCTTGAAATTACTGTTGAACGTGAACACGACAGCCTGAATCTCCAAACTGTAGCCGCCAACAATTTGCAGACGAAATATCTGATCGATATGATCGCACGATGTCACTATCCGCTGCAACTCCGTGACAGGGGGAATTGTCAGCTTTACTTCGTGTTTCTCGAGGGACGAGTTCGTACCCAGCCGAACCAGACTGACACTTTGCTGTCGAGGTAACCCACACCGCGAGGCATCAAAAGGATAGCCGCACGATCTGTAGCATGACCGGTTGGCTTCGTTGCTCATAGCAATTGTCACGTTTGCCCATGGCTCGGTGACTAGTGATAGCGCGTATGTTGTTTGCCCGAGGTAGTCCAGTTCCGTTGCGTTCACACCACCTATTCGAGTGTCGCTGCTCTCAGACAACCGCACGTGCTTAGTCGAGTAAAGAATGTCGGTATCATCGTTATCTTCGACAAAGACAGCGATGTCCGGGAGTTCGAGGGCGTGATACACGGGGTCCAAGCTAACCGAGGATGCTTTGATCGTTGTGACGTGCAGGTCTGCCTCGTCCAGCATGTCATCGATCGCAACGACTCGAACGGTCTGAGGAATGCTCCAATTTGTTCCAGAGAAGTATAGCACCTCCGGCGATACTGACACATTACACAACATTCCGTTTTGCCCAACACCGCAGATGCTGGAGTCGCCACCTAATCGTGAAGCTGACTGCGATGGACATACCGCATCCGGGAAACACTCACGGTAGCAGTCCGTTTCGCTGTCCAAGACGACAGCAACGAGTTGTTTGGGCTCAGAAAGCAGCACTACTTGGTAATCGTTGCCTTTGCCCTCTTCCGAGACGATCAGCGAGCTTGTTGAGAACTCAATGCCAGGGACCGTCAAATCGATGATTGAGATACCAACTGATCGGATTGCAAGCGAGCTGTTGTAGACCATCGATGGCGCAACTGCTTCGATGACGCGCTGATTCGCCCATGACTCGTGATACTCGTTCAAAAGTTGTTGCTGCTCGAGAAAGGCATCTGAGTCCCTGGCCACACGCTTGAGCATCGAGCCTTCATAGAAATCCGTCACAGCTATGTCAAGACTCACAGATAGAGTCGTCAAGTTGTCGCTGCCCAAGTCGCGGAGCGCTGCTGTTTGGGCGTGTGATGTCAACTGGTACGTCTCGGCTGTTGATGCGCTATGGAGTACACTTGTATGGTGAAATCCTTCAAACAAGTTGTCGTCTGTCGCGAGTACTCGAATGTGCTGAGGTTTCGCCCAATCTTCTGGCGAGAATTCGAGTACCGACGGGTAGACTGATGTGTTACATGCGTTGAACAAGTAGCATGAGCTCTCTGCATTCACATCAATCGTGACACGAGATGGAGGACGAGCCGCCAGCTGTAATGAATACGCGTTGTGCGAGCTAGACGCTTTCTTGGTGACGCCGTCGAAGAAGTCGTGGAAGTGGTCAAGAAGAACGCGATCAGTGAGCTCGCTGGGATACCACGCCACACTCGCAATCTCCCCTTCGAAGCCAGCGATTGAGGATGATGAAGAGGGCTTTCCAAACTGTAGAGACTTTTGCGTCATCGCAAGCATAGCAAGCGAGCATCGCGCTGTCGCACTCGCTAATTGGACGGTGGTTTCGCTACCATCGCCTCCCCATTGTCGTAGTGAGACTGTAATACTTGCTGTGCTTGGGTTGTATGACGCTGCTAGATGACTCCAATGTGTTGCTGCTGATTCTGCAGACAGCTGGGCCGTATCAACACTGCAGTAATCCCCGCTACTGGGATCCTTCAACTGGAAACGAAGGGCTCCATTCGATACATCTACACTTCCGAAGGTGTGTTGTACGCGGTTCCCAGAATACAAGCTCACGATCGAGAAGCTTGAGGTCGAAGACGGCGATAGTACCCACTCTGAAAGACGCACCCAGAACTCCAGTGTGAACGCCCCAAGCGCTGGTTGGAGAACGATCGAGTTGGAATAAAACGTCTGCTCCTTTGCGTCGTCAACATTTAATACTGCCAAGTCTGTCGTTGCGGAGAGCAAACTTGTCGATACAAGCCGTCCGAGACCGCTCTGAACGTCTCGATCCGCCACAAATGTCGAGGGTTGTTCATCAAAGAACCACAGCTCCGAGGGGTTGTCTCGCATAACAATAGCCCGATGCTCGTTCTCAGACAAAGGTAGGCGAGATGTTGGCGTTAGTTCAACCTTCCCGAGTGCTACCGTGTCAACAAAGTGGCTCAGCTGGATCGACATCGTAGTGCCTTGCGCGACTGACTGAGAGTTACACAGCGCATCGCTGCACAGAAATGCTTCACAGTCCTCGTGTGTATCAAGACGATGTCCAGATGAGTCGAGTGCGCAAGTCACAGCACTAGCAGTTACTTCTGAGCGAACATCGTCAACGTTTGCACCGTAGCAGCCTATGCTAATGGCACCAACTGCTTCTAGATCGCTTCCGCACCTTGTAACATCGGCGTCAATGTCGATGAGCCCAACAGCAGTCGGAGATTCTAGCGCTAACACGATCCATTCGTGAGTTGACGAGGCGCTTCCGCTAACATAACACTGTGAACTGTCGACCGTCAGCAAAGCCGAGACGGAGCCTGATCCAGATGTTTCACGCTGCGAGCTCTTACTGTGAATGGTGTACGCGATTGGCAATGCATACCCCGGTGCGCCTTGGCTGAGTGACGCTGACGAGGCTGGAGGAAACAGTTCCACTCGTGTCAACGCCATTGCCTTTTCGCCCGATCCAAACATATCGAGTAATATATACTGCGGCATTGTTGCTGGATTCCAACGGTACACTTCGACCTCATTGAGCATGAGAGTGCCACTTCCTCGCTTCCTGACCGTAACAAATCTGCCCTTGGTAAACACTTGCTTCCACTCGATTGAGCTCTTATGGTTCTGGCAAGAGAATGCAAACGTTGACGACGCGGTGACATCTGCATTGGCAGCATCGTCCCCATATAGTGAAGCATCGGACACCAAAATCTGGAGCTCCTGTCGAAATGGCGTTTTCAGCTGAAGCAACCGGTCTGTCTGCGTGAATGCAAACAAACCCCCAATTTGCGCTTCGCTCTCAGCCGAAGGTTCATCTCCACAGAAATCATGTCCAGCCTCACCGATGAACGGGAACACAACAATAGAGCTGATCGGAACGATCGACCCTAGGTCAACTTCCCACCACGGATCCGTCTGTATGTCTGTGCGGGTACTGCCCGGCTCCATATCACTCAGATCTGCAATTCCTGTCGATGAGTTTGTCGTTACGTTCGCATTGATTAGCACCGTTGGATCCCATAAATGTTCCCGCTCACCGTCTACTGCAATGTAAGACAGCGCGTGACTTGGAAACGTGCTACTCTGTCGAGTCGGCATCCTTTTTGCAAGGTTCTCCTCTTCCGAGTCGCGGACAGTCTGGAGCAACCGCCACGAGTCGGATGTGCGACTTGATGTCCAATCTGATTTGAGTCGCGAACGAATTCCCTTTCCGTCTGATGTCGGGGTCACGGACACAAACGAGTCATACGCCTCGACTTCTGCGATCGCCAAAGCCCCAACACCTTCTCTGTAAATGCGCACCACCTTCGTGCCAGCCTGGACGTCCCATAATAATACCCCACGGCGGATAGCAAAGCGCTGAGACCGCGGACAATTCTCAGGACATCCATATGATACAGCATTATCCAATGACATTGGCTGACTCTCGAACGTTACAGAAGAAGCGATCATGACGATGTAGACAAGCTCACTATCACCTCCGTCTTGGGTTTCTGGATCTGGCAGGAAAACAGCGATTGTTCCTATTCGGGTAAGTTTTGGTAGCGATGCTTCCCACCACGGCTCCATCTCATCTTCGGTTTTGGCGGTGGTACCGAGGTATCGATCTCCATCAGTTGCTTGAGACGTTGCCGATGATTGTGACGAGTCACGGCCGAGTGCAGAGGAGCTTTGGCTTGTAGCTGCACCAAGCAGCAAGTTAGGGAAGCGGTACGCGAGCACCAATTGAGGTTTCAGAGATCGCTCAAATCTCGACGAGCACAACTGAGTCGCCAAAGTAGTCGCATTTGGTGATCCGCCAAGGACATCGATTTGAAGGGATAGCACGGGCAACCGTGTCGGAAGAACCTTTTGAACAAGCGACGAAATGTCGATCTCAATCAACCGGCTTTTATCCATCTCTGCGAAGGTTTCAATTGACGCGTCAGGGAGAAAAGCAACTGGATTGGGTTGCTCGATCGACTTGTCGCTGATACTATCGGTTGTCCAGTCTCCTTCGATCACAGTCACTCTCGTGTGATACACTTTAGCGAAGCTTGAATCTTCAGTATCCGCCATTGCGCTGTCCGTCGAGTTGTCAGACACGTTGAAAATCTTGTATGGTGTCTGGAAGAGCTGCAGCTTCGCGCCAGAAAACTCTAGTTTCGTATCGCCTGCGTGCAGCTGCGGCACGTGAAACTTCATATACGTCGTGAAGTTGGGAGCAAACACGAGGATGCCTTCAAGAGCGGCTGACAGATCGGACGAGCTGTCCGTCGAAGCCATGGAAATATCGCTGAATCCGAGGGCAGAAACGTAATCACCAACCCAGTCCATGTTGTCCAGCGCCTCCTTTGTTAATATCGTACTGTTTGGCTGTTGAACGACCACGTTGACACCGGCAGTGTCGTCATCATGAACGTTCACAGTGATGTAGCGATGATCTGGAGAATGTAGTACGGTCGGAGCAGTGTTATAGGGGATGACGTCGCTGGTTTGCCATGCTGGGAAGTAGTTCGAGGCACTTAAAAGCTCGCCTTTGAACCAAAATGATGTCGTGTCCGAATACCCAACCGTCGAGCTCTGCACTCGATGAGATATTGTATACTGTGCGTCTTCCTCTGCAATTGCGTCGTCAATAGCGTGAACTGTGATCGTCTGGGGGACATACCAATCCAACTTGGAGAAGGTCACGACGGACGGCGATATCGACACCTGTGCATTCCCCGTTATGGCAATGCTCACCTTTCCGTCGTCATCTACGTCTCCCGTGTCGAATGCGGTCGATGCGAACAATCCAAAGTCGTTCCACCACCCGCACAAGTTTGAATTTTCCAGAGTGCAGATTGACGGATCGAGCAGAATCGGTTGACTACCTCCCATGGACGGTGGAGCATTGAGAACGATGGTGTACGTTGCGCAAACTTCGCCGGAGGTACAGTCAGTTGCGATCTCATCATCCCGTGACTGTTCTGTAACATTGAGGACTTGAGAGGAAAGCGTGATGCCCGGATCATTGTCCAATACGGTCACATCGATGCTGTTTGCGGGTCGAAATGCACTCATCCCGCAGTTCCACACGTGCCGCGGAGTAAGGTTTGGAAACATGCGAAATACGGAATCCAATATCCGCGCCGTATACCCTTTGGGCCACTCTTCGAACCCCCAGCGCATCGTTTCGAGCCGCATTACACCTCCGCAGATCGCTCGCAGTGTCCGTGACGGGTTTTCTCGCAATTGGCGCACCTGATCCATGTTCATCAGCCCCAGGAAGCTGAGGACGAAACCCTTCAGTTCAGGTGGAGGATCGACAAACTCATATAGCTCGCTGACGTTTAGCGTCGTCGATAAATTGCGGTCCATTTCCTGTTGGGTCAGGATGGATCGAAGCTCACTGTAGGTCAGCGTGGCCTCTGTATCATTCTCGCTTCCCATTTCGATCGACGGATCCAATGGCCGGTTACCAAATCGAGGCGGGATCGCACCATCAACTGCATCGACGTTATTGACCTGAGAGACACAGGCGCCGTTGCTGATCGCGAAATTGCATTCGTTGGATATATCGCACACTCGAACAGGGGTAGTTGGCGCAGCCGTGGGGTCGTCCAGTACACATACAGACGTGTCTGATGGGTCACAAAGCGAGATATCGAAGCACATTGGACGGCGCGAGTGATATCTCGTGTCTCTGCTGTCGGAGAAGTGGACAATCTGGCCGCCAGAGTGGACACCTCCGTACTCGTTCTCGGAAAGTGTGTCGTCCACCGCTGATACTGTCACGCGCTGGGATACGTTCCACTCGTGGGGCTGGAATGTCACGCTTGTTGGCGACACGACGGTTTGCTTCGTGTGCAACGCTACGATTTGGATCTCGACGGGGTACCACGGCTGGGATCTCAAGACGATATCGTACGTGTCCACACCGCCGCCCTCACCAACAAACACATGCCGACGGGAAATGCGAATACCAGCGACGTCGTTGTCGAGGATTTGCACCGTCACGTTGCTGCCGTACAAGAACGGCGTATCTGGTCCGTCGAAGTTGGGGTCGCGGCTCTCTGAGTGGTGAGCGATGACCGCGTAATGTGTACCCTCTGCGATCATGTCGTCAACCGCAGCTACGCGGATCACTTGCTCACGATTCCAGTTTCTCCGTGTGAATGTCACGTTCTGGGACGATAGAAACCTTAGCTGCTGGAGTTGATCCCCGCTCGCGTCAAGCAACCGCACGTCGTCCGCGTAGATGATGACGTCCTCGAGAGGCTGCCGATTCAAAACGACAGCGTACTCCGCCACAACGCCATCCTCGCTGATACGCCTTCGACGAGGAGTGAGGGTGACTCCTCCATCCATGGCGTAGTCCAGGATATCACCATTGAAATTGAGACTGATAGCGAACTCATATTCGCGTTGCCTTGAGCTTGAGCGAGTACTCGGGTCCATAATCTGCGGCTCGTACATAGCGAAGCCTTGGCGCGGCTCCAGCACATCCTCGACGGCTACTTCGATCACCTTGTCAATCTGGTCCGTGACGCACGTACCCGAGAGTAAAATGCTCTGGAAAGAGCCGTCAAGGACGGCACCGTAGCCAAAATCATTCGCAGTCGTGCCAAACTGGTCACATCATCGACCAACCGTTGTAAGTAAAGCAGGGCTACAACAGAAAGCGTACTCTGTTCTCACCTGTCGAACCCATAGCTTTTCACCGTCTAGAGACATCTTCAGCAGTACGACATCGCGTCCGCCGAACCGTCCAAACCCGTTAAGAGCGTGGCTCCCTTCATCCAGGTAGCCCCACGTCCACCCGACGACGTACAGCATCTCCGTCGTCGTGTCTGGCTCACCGTCAACACCAGACGGTATGGTCTCGTTCACGATCGTGATGAAGTTGGCGCCGTCCAGCTCGTCAGTTCCAAACTGCACGATGTCACAGACACGGTAGGATGTCAAGCTATCGGAAGTGATCATGGCCACCAAAGCGATCTGTTAACTCACCTCTCGCGTCCATTGGATCGAGCTGTCAGCGTTCACACGTGCGACGAACAGGTTCTGATCGTCAAGCGACTCGGTCTCGTAGCTTTTGACGCCTGCGAAGTACAAGTCGCCGTCAACGTCTTTCACGCCGGCGCCGACAACCCGCACACTGCTGTTGGGCTCGCTCTGCTGCCAGTCGAAGAGCTCGTTGTCCACCCGCCACTGTTGCACGTCCTCTGCTTCCTCCTCCGTGACCGCGGTGGCATTGTGCGCCGAGAGAAGCACGGACGCGACAGCGAGGATGAAGAGCGTCAGAGACTGCGAAAGGCCATGTCGGCGGGCGAGACGACGTCGCTGGCGATCGCACGGCGAGAGCATCGCCACCACGCCACTTTAACGCTAGACGCCCTTAGATATGGCGCCGCGCGGCTCTTCGGTGAGTGGTCTTTGGTTCTAAACTCGATCTGCAGGCGACCGGATGAGTGAAAGGGCTCTCCATCAACACGAAGGGTCAGTTGGAGACCAATGCTTTTTACTGCGACGCATCATCCAGTTCGTGGTGGCTTTTGACCACAGAGTGTTATTGACATGGCGACTTCGCTGCGTCCGACGCAACCTGCAAAACTCCCAACACTGGGATCCCTCCCACTTCCGATGCTCCGGACGAGCGAGCGATTAGCACCGCGTTTACTCACGGGATCGCCTCGTACTGGTGGCTGCGGGAGACGCGCGCCACGAAGAAGCCCACGGCCACTCCAAAGGCCGTGAAGGCCGCGAACAGCGCGAGCAGCCAGTGAGACGAGCCCACGTGCTGGCTCAGCGACATGGTGGCCTCCACCGTCGGGGTGCGCGGGAGCTGAGCATTGAGGTCGAGTTCCACCGTCGGGGTACGCGGTAGCTTAGCGTTCATATCGAACTCAGTCGTCGGCGTACGCGGAAGATGAGCGTTCAGGTCAATCTCCGTCGATGGAGTACGCGGGAGACGAGCGTTCAGGTCGATCTCGGTTGACGGCGTACGAGGAAGACGAGCGTTCAGGTCGAGTTCGGCCGACGGAGTACGAGGAAGACGAGCGTTGAGGTCGAGTTCAGCCGATGGAGTACGCGGGAGACGAGCATTGAGGTCAGTCTCAGCCGATGGAGTGCGAGGAAGACGAGCATTCAGGTCAATCTCGGTCGATGGAGTGCGAGGAAGACGAGCGTTCAGGTCGATCTCGGTTGACGGGGTACGCGGGAGACCAACGGCGCTGAACTCCACCGACGGCGTGCGAGGAAGCTTGGCGTTCAGGTCAAGTTCGGTCGTCGGAGTCCGCGGGAGCTGCGCAGTTGCATCGTTGACCGCGGCATTCGGTACGTCCAGAGCACCCGGAAGGTCAATCGCCTGCTCCTCCTTCCCCAGCGGCAGGCTGCTCAGCGCGACGTCGTCGGTCGACTTGACGGGGTTGGCAGCTGCCTCCGCGACATCCGCGAACGGCACGATGCCCCAGTGCGAGCCGCCGTAGATGGGCGTCTCTGAGAAGACAAGCTGCTCATCCGAGATGTCGGGGTGCACAAAGTGGCAGTCCGACTCGATGCCGAGGTTGTTGACGCCGCGCACGATCTTGAAGAAGCCCTGCATGCCCCAGTAGGTGCCCCACGAGTTGCGCACGTTCCAGAACTTGACGCCGTCCTCCTCTCCCCACCCGACGATCTCGACGTCGTGGTCGATGTCCAGGAAGCCCGTTGTGTCGCGGAACACGCCCGCCGAGTAGTTGTACGTGAACTCGGGGCTGCACGCGATGCCGCACGTGACGGGTCCGTTCAGCAGCTCCTTCATGATGGCGTGCTCGCCCGAAATGCGCCCGAACTCGCGCGCGCGGTAGCGCACCACCGTCTTGACCGGGAAGCACGACGGCGCCTCGGCTCCGGGCTGCGTGATGCAGCTGTAGTCACGCGCCACCCCACGACACGACAAGCGGGAGGTTAGTACTGCTAGGCACACTCCACCCAGCTCCGTTCCCTTTCACACGCATGGGGACGCACTTCATGCAGTAGGCCTCGGGCGGACAGGTGCCGTTGGTGGCCGTGAACTTGGAGTTATCCGTGGCGCTGTAGGGCTGGCAGGACTCGTCCGGCAGGCCATAGTGGTGCATGAACTCGAAGACGTCCTCGGGCTCGCCGCCGCCGCAGCCGCCAGACAGCCCGTGGGCCGGCCCGCAGTTGAGGAACGACTGGCGCGAGAGCTGCACGTCCGGCCCGCGGTAGCCCTGGCGCGCGTGCAGGATCTTGATGCGGTCCTGCGCGGCCGAGAGCGCGCCGTGCGCGAAGCACGAGCCGCAGTACTGCGGGATGTGCTGGTTCCACGACGGCGTGCAGAAGCCCTGCGCGCACCAGTCGAGCGACGCCGGGAAGGTCGACAGCTCCACCGCCTGCTCGCTCGTCAGCGCCGGCAGCGCGTGCAGCCGCGGGTGCAGGTGCTCGCGGCCCTTCCACGTGCGCGTGCACACGGGCAGCGCGTCCGCCGCGTCGGCCGCCAGCGCCACCGCCAGCAACTGCAGCGCCAGCACCTTCATGCTCGGTCTCGTCTCGGTCTCTTCTTGTCCGCTAGCCGCCAAAAGCGCGAGTGGCGGAAGCGAGGGAAGCGCAGCGAGGGAAGGCGGGAACTGTATGCGTGACGCAAGCGCGCATCCTGCCGTGACGCAGGACACAAATTTGCGGACAGAACAATAGGAATATTTCATAAATTCGCGAATTTATAAATAGTTTTCCAGTACCGTAAATGAAAAGTATAATAAATTCGCGAATTTACATCTCGTCGAAAAACCTCGAAAAGGTGTAGTACCGTGACTGACACTTTCAACGCCATCCTTACAAACACCAAATGAAAAGTATTTATAAATTCGCGTGTGCAAACGGTGTTCTACCGTGAATGACAATATCTAATGTTAACATACAAAAATACTGTTATCGAGTACCGCACAAGACAATAGTTAATGCTCCATACAAAAAGCAAATGAAAACCATCTGAGATATCAGCAGAGGATCACCTCTGCATGAGGTTTTTTAATCAATTAGCTAAATTATTACGTTGAAGCTGATTCG
>JAADXX010000238.1:0-35582 GCA_023338025.1 Phytopythium oedochilum | reverse complement strand
CCCCCCCCCCCCGCCCCCCCCCCCCCCCCCCCCCCCCCCCCCCCCCCCCCCCCCCCCCCCCCCCCCCCCCCCCCCCCCCCCCCCCCCCCCCCCCCCCCCCCCCCCCCCCCCCCCCCAACGCACTGGTCGGCCTGCTTCTTCATGACGTCCTGTAGCGGCCCTGGCACCTGGCGCACCCACTTGAGGATGCTCTGCTGCGACTCAAAGTCTGCGCGCGGTCAGGTCGTGTACATGTACACGTCCAAGTGACGCGGACGGCTCCTCCTTACCGTCATCGTTGCGGGGGCCGCGCCGCTTCCCAGTCGCCCGTGCGCCGCCCGCCGATCCGCCGGACGGTCCCTTAGGCCTTTCGCTCGCATCCCGACGCGCCGGTTGCTCGTCTTGACCCTCCAAGTCGCTCCAGTCGTCGTCCGCGTCCGCCATCGCCTCGGCTGATGCGCATTTTGGTCCAACAAAACCGGTGACGTATAGCTTATACGTTCAAGGCTGATTATTATCCGGACACACGATCTACATTTTCATATTTCTATGGTATACGTTTGAGAAAGTATACAGCTGGAAGCGTGACCTTTCGCGGTCAAAGCAAAGCGTCCATTGAGCCATCGACGCGACTGGGAAATGGGGACGACACCGTCGAGTCCGGCGCCGCTGGCGCCGGCCTTCCGACGCTTGAGCAGCTGTAAGCGATGCCTTCTCTGTGCGCTACTTGCCGGCCGAGCGCTAACGGCGTCGTCTGCGGCCTCGTGTGTGACCCAGGGGACCTCAAGGCGGCGCGTCGACTGCTCCAGGGCTACAAGGACAAGGACCTGGACTTCGGCCTCGACGCACAGAGTCTGGGCGAGTTAGTTGGAGGCGACAAGCAGTGGGCTGAGGATATCATCGACGCGTTCGGCAGCTCCAACGGCATGTGCGTTCTGCGCTGATGCGGACTGAGTAGCTGGGACGGAACCTAGACGTTGATCGCTGTGAACAGTGTCAATGCGCTCGCGTTCATCAGCGGAGCTTGTCTCGTGAGCTCAGGACCGGCACTCGAGAAGGCATCGCGTACGCTCGACATCTTGGTTGGTGGGTAGATGCTGTGGGCGAGTCTGTGTCTTGACGAGCTGCCGCGTCGGTTGTGTTTGCAGTTGTGTTCGATGCCATGGACTTTGACAGCACAGAGCAGATCTCCATGGACGAGATGGTGCGTGGGGCGTCATCTCATCGGGATGCAAATGTTCTGCGAGCTGATTCAGTTCTTGTCAAGGTCAGACTATCATATTCCTGTGCTGCTGCCGCGGTCTTTGCGTCATGGCGGGCGTGGGGGCTGTGCCATCGGACGAGGCGCTCGAAACTGTCACACTGCAAGCGTATCGAGACTACAGCAAATCGTCGGCGCAAAGCATCTCCAAGACAGAGTTCTCGAACTGGGTGATCAAGTTTGCGGCTGGTTCGAGCTCTGGAAGGGTTGGGCGTGCCAAGGAAGTATCGCTGCAAGGTGCAATGGAAGCGTTCGGGGTCGTGTCCTCTCCAGATCCCGTGGACGCCACCTCAAGCAACGGCGATTGGAGCAACTGCCAATCATACGAGGATGAGTTCCCTCCGAATGGGACGGCTGTCCACCCGAGCGACGTTAGCTTTGACCAAGACGCCGTCTGTGATAGTGCGAAGAGGGAAGAGCATGATGCTGAAGCAGACTATGCCGTCGACACGGAGCACTTTGAGACAGCGAGACACCTCGAGGAAGAGATCGTTGAGCAAAAGAAGCAGTGCGAAGAAGAACTAGCAGAGCAGTACGAAGAACAAACCGAGCAGTATGGCGAGCAAGCAGAGCCCGTGGACTATGTGCAGCAAGAGGATGAGAACCACGGGTCAAGCATCCATGAGCCGCCGGAAGACGAATCGTCGAGAGATGCATACGACGACGAAGACTACGCCACTGCCAGTGAGGATGCGAGTGCATCTGCATATCTTCCAGTCGATCCTAGCGACCTCGTTCCTGCAGTCGAGGACCAACCAAGTCACGAGATGGCAGAATCTGAAGTGGCTCACGACATCGGTGACTATCCGCCATCAAATCCCGACGGAGACGGCCAGGACGAAGTCGTTGACGCTCCGATGGAAGCGAATCCGCTTGCTTCATTGCGTGTCGAAGCCTCTGAGTCACCCGAGACGACCAGCGCTCTCGAAGGAAGTGCCGTTCCTGATGCTGATAATGCTGATTGTCTAGAGGTTGGTGCAAGTGCGCAGTCGGTTGTCATTGAAGGAGAGCCCATCGTGGACAACGAGTCGGGTCTGGTCGACGCCAACACTCACGAGAACCTCGGTAACGACGACGATTACGACGAGGAGTTCACGCACGACGACTCTGCGGAGGAGCCGAAGACAGCTCGGCGTGAAGCGGACGAGATCGGCGAGTACAGCGCCGAATTCCAAGAGGAAGCGATTGGCTCGAAAGGGGACAGCTTTGAGCTGCCAGCTCAAGATGATGGAGCCGAATCGGGCGACGCGAGCGAGGATTGGACTTTGGAGACTGCTGCGCCGCATGATGCTGCAGTTAGTGATATCATCGAGCCGCCCGAAGCAGAGGTGGCGGGAGCGAATGCAGAAGCACTTGTGCAAGACAGCAGCAGCAAGGAGCATGATGGAGAAGAAGAAGACGACGGAGAAGCGTTTGAGCCGGATGCAGTAGATGATGATAGTGCTGACCTACCTGAAGATCAAGCGCGTATGAAAGAGAGTGACGAAGGACACGGAAGTGGTGGAGAAGAGCACAACGGCGAGACTTTCGAGTCGAATACGGCACGCAATACTGCTGATCGACCTGAACCACAGCTTGTGGAGCCTGTGAACCTAGCGCGAGTGGAAGACACCACCCAGGAGCATGACGATGGTGGAGATGATCCAAAAGGAGGAACTTTCGAGCCAAACCCGACAATCGGTAGCGCTGAGCCGCCTCAAGATGAGACTGTGGACCAAGCGCGTGTTGAAAACAACAATAACGACCAAGGCGACCGCGACGGAGACGACATCTATGAGTCGATTGCGGACCAGCAGGAGGGGACGGACCGACCGCAAGACAACAGTGTCGAACCGAATACAGTTCGAGATGGCGCCGTCGACCTCAATGCGTTCGACACGTACGACTACGAGGACGCGGCCTACGACGGCGCCAGCGGCTTGGCGCCTCCCGAGGACGACGCGCCGACCCACTTGGAGTCATTTGACGCGGTAGCAGCAGCAGGAGAAGCAGCATCGACACCCGAAGAACCGGAGCCGTGAGCGAGAGAGAACAAGCAGCACTAGCAGGCAACTGAATGCTCTAAGAACCCTGTATGAAAATGCTGTGCGCGTTGTTGGTACCTATCTGTAACCCCACGCACGCTCACCTCGTAGAAACACAATCTGCAGCACCGTAGCGGCGCTAGCGACCCGCGATATCCATCCATCATTGCTCGTCGCCGTTGTCACTGCTGTCGTCGTCATCGTCGTCGTCATCGTCGTCGCTGGACACGACCGAGTCGGCGTCGACACGCTCGCTGCCAGCGCCGTCGTCTCCCTCGACAAGCGAAGCCGACGCCTCGTCCTCCTCCTTGCCGGCCTCTTGGTGGCCCATGAGCGCGTAGGGCGGGCGGCGCAGACACCGGCGCTTGTTGAACCACCGCCGCAGCTGCGTCATGTTGACGTCCACCGTCTGCTTGTCGTCCCGCAGAGGCGACGAGTTGAGTTTCTCGAGATACCCTTCCATCTCTGCCTGAGTCGGCTTGTACTTCTGCTGGAACCAGTCCTCCAGCGCCTGTACCTGCACCATCGAGAACTTCATGGGCCGCAGCACCTTGGCCTTCTCCTTTTTGCCGCGCGCAGGCTTGGTGGACGCGGCCTTCTTGCCGCTGCTTGTGGACCCTGGCGACGCCGTCGCCTTGGCTGTAGCGAGCTCCTGCTTCAGCTGCTTCTGCGGGCGACTGCCGTCCTCGTCTGCCTCCTCCTCCTCCACTTCAGGCGTTCCTATTGTTGATCCCTCCTCCGCCTTGATCGACGACGTCACAGCCGCCTCGGGCGCCGGAGGAGCCTCGTCGACCACCGACTCGTCCAAAATGGCGCGCTGGCTCATGCCGAGACTCTCGAGGAGCGCGATCGCCGACTTGCGCACCAGCGTCGGCTTCTTGTACACCTTGAGGACCTTCTTGAGATCCGCCACGATGCCGGTCTGGATCCGCATCTCCACCGTCACGTTCATGGCGCGCAAGATGTCAATCACCTGCTGCAACGCGTTTGTGTTGGTGGCCGAGCGCGGGAGCACGACCAAGGACCGGATGCGGCTTTGCAGCGCCTGCACTTCCAGGTGCGTCGCCGGCTTGACCA
Source organism: Phytopythium oedochilum (assembly GCA_023338025.1). Taxonomy (NCBI): domain Eukaryota; phylum Oomycota; class Peronosporomycetes; order Pythiales; family Pythiaceae; genus Phytopythium; species Phytopythium oedochilum. Next base: position 31,241 of record JAADXX010000238.1, on the reverse strand, counting down.
CGACCGCGTCGTCCAGCTCCGACTCCTGCGTGCGCAGCCGCTTGTGGCGGTTCGCCGCGCTCGCACCGGCGCCAGCGTTCGCACTAAGCTGGTCGGCAGCAGCCGGCAGCGAGTTCGAAGCGGCGATGTACGACTCCAGGTTGCTCGGACGCGTGAACGAGTTGACCATCGACTCGTACTGCGAGCTCTCGTTCCGCACACGGTCGAGCTCCTTCACGAGCTCGTTCGGGTCGACAGAGCGGCGCAGGTGCTCGATGCGCTGCTCGATGCGGAGACTGATCTCTTCCTCGGCGGCGACAGCGTCCCGGCCAGCTTCGACGGCTAGCTTGACGTACCGGACGCGCTCGCGGTGGCGACGGCGCTTGAACCAGTCGCGCACATGCGCGATCGTGAGCCCGCCGACCTGGAACGGGTTGGCGTACGGGCGGTAGTTGAGAATGGTGCGCATGAGGGTGAGCTCATCCACGAGCGGGCGCGGGTACGAGTAGTACCACTCCTGCAGCTTCTTGACCTGGATCGGCAGGTAGAGCCGCCCGAAGGCCGACGAGGACCGGCCGCGCTCCTGGGCGATCGCCGTGGCCGTGGCCGAGGCGGCGCCGGCCTGGATCGCCGCCGCGAGCGCCTTGATGGCGCCCTCCTGCAGCGTCACCTTCGAGATCAGGTTCGCCTCGCCCTGCATGCTCGTGGCCTGGATCATCTCGGCCAGCTCCCGCAGCCGCTCCATCGACGCCTCGATCTTGTACAGCACGCGGTCCGTCTGGTCCTCGGTCGCGTCGTCGACGGACACCGCGCGCTTGGCCCCTGCCACCGGCTGCTGGCCGTCCCCGTTCGCCTTGAGGATGTCGGGCGTCGCCTCCAGCGGCATCATCGCGAGCGCGAACGCGCAGTGGCAGCCCGCGTCCTGGCCGCGCTTGCCGCCGACGCGCTTCCGAGAGGCGTCGCGCGCGTCCGACAGGTTCTTGAGCTCCAGCAGCACGCTTTCGCACCCCGTAATGAGCTGTAGGCGAGTGTGTATGGGGGTAAACCCCCAGCAGGACGGCATGAGATCACGGTGTTGCCAGCCAAACCGAGCGCTGTAGAGGACGCACCTGCGTGGTCGTGGCCGTGATCGACTTGTTGTACGTCTTGCCGGCGTCCAGGCTCTCTCGCACGACCTTGTTGACCTGCACACGCGGCGTCACCATCAGTAACAGCGCTCAGCATCAGCATCAGCAGCAGCTTGGCCAGTTCTACTCGTACCAGGTCCACGGCCGGGTTCAGGTCGACGTCCTGCCAGGCCGCGTGCTCGGCCTGTTCGTCCTCCGAGTTCTCGTTGTCGCTCACGTCGTTCCGGTCGCCGGCGGCGCCGTCGCGGTCCGTCCAGTCGCTACGCAGCGCGGCCGGGTCCGGCGTGTTGCGGCCGCTCGAGCCGCCGTCCATGTCCACGTCCGAGTCGCGCGCGCTGTTCAGCAGCGCGCTGAGCCTGGCGGCGCCCGGCGGTGGCGGCGGCGGCATCGGCGCGTCCTTCTCGGGCGACTCCTCGCAGATAAAGTCCATCTTCATGGCGCTCATGCCGTCGCGCGCGTCGTCCGTTGACGGCGTCAGATGGCGGCGCGGCCGAGGAGTACAGGTAGCAGTGGGGAGCGGCGGCGCGCCCCGGCTCTTGCCTCGGGTCTCTCGCTCCGCGTGGCGTGCAAACGGCGGCGACGCGCGCTTCCCGTCGCTGTCAGTGGCTGGCTGGCTGACTGGGGGGCGGCCGCGAGATGATGGATCATAATGGCCGGCCGAGCCCCTGTGAGGGCGTTTTTTCTCGCCATTTCTTTTCCAGACAGGGGCGGGGGGACGGAAGGAAGAGGACTCGAGCGGGTGGACTCGAACGACCGTGGCGCGACATTTGGGTCTTCGTGTCGCGCGAAGGTGGCGCATCAGGGTTTCGTGGCCTTTGAGTTCCGACAACTCTGAAGAGGACGGGAACATGCAGCAGGTGGCGCGGCTCGAGGGCCATCGCGAGCGCGCGTGGCACGTCTCGTGGCGCGCGGACGGCAAGCTGCTGGCCTCGTGCAGCGGGGACCGCACCATCCGCGTCTGGGCGCCTGCCGGCGCGGGCGAGCCGGGCGCGGGCGACTGGGAGTGCGTCGCGATTCTCGAGGACGCGCAGAACCGCACGATCCGCGCCTGCGAGTGGTGCGTTCCGTCGCTCGGGATGGAGAGAGCGGGTCGAGAACTCACTGCCGAGCGTCGGACAGGTCGCCGGACGGGCGGTACATTGCGTCCGTGAGCTTTGACGCGACGACGGTCATCTGGGAGAAGCAGGGCGGGTCGTACGAGGTCGTGTCGTCGCTCGAGGGCCACGAGAGCGAGGTCAAGAGCGTGGCCTGGAGTCCGTCGGGCGCCTACATCGCCACGTGCAGCCGCGACAAGAGCGTCTGGATCTGGGAGGCCGACCCGGACACGGACTTTGAGTGCGTCTCGGTGCTCCACGGACACACGCAAGACGTCAAGTTCGTCACGTGGCATCCGACGGAGGACCTGCTGATCTCGGCGAGCTACGACGACACCGTCCGGGTCTGGGCGGAGAACGAAGGTCGGGGCAGGATGGCGCTGTAGCTACCGAGACGAAGGCACTAACGATGGAATTGCTGCGCAGATGACTGGTACTGCAAGGAGACGCTCACCGGTACGTCCCAATGCTGCTCGAGCGTGGTGTCCGGCTTCCAAGCCGCTTGCTGACGACGCTGGTGCGTGTGCCAGGACACGAGTCGACTGTCTGGGGCGCGGCCGTTAACCCTGCGGGCACCTTGCTCGCGTCGGCGTCGGACGACACGAACGTCATCATCTGGCAGTACAACCCGGACAGCAAGGACGTGGACGCCGACGGGAGGTAGGCAGCGACATGGCATAGGAACCTGCAGCCAGTCCATGATGATGATGATGGTGTTGACGCCTCACTTGCTATCGTAGCCCGATGCAGTGGACGCGCGCGACGACGCTCTCGGGCTTCCACGAGCGCACCGTCTTCAGCGTGGACTGGTCGCCCGGCGGCGACTTCCTCGTGACCGGCGCCGCGGACGACGCCATCCGCGTGTTCCTCCAGACGCAGCAGTCGCCGACGCCGGCGTTCGCGCTGGCGGCCAAGCTCGACAAGGCGCACTCGAGCGACATTAACTGCGTGCGGTGGAGCCCGGCGGCCCCCGCCGACAACGACGGCGCGCTGCTGCTCGCGTCCGCTGGTGACGACGGGCTCGTCCGCGTCTGGCGGTTCGTGCTGCCCCAGCAGCAGCAGTAGGTAGGCTCTGCGCAGCGTCCGCGACGGAGCGGTACAGTAGCTGACAATAAAACCGTGCAGCCTGTTCCAGTTGAAGGAAGCTACTGTACTGCGCACGATAAGCAATTGACTTGCCTTTAGTATGTACTCGGTGTACACACACACTCTGGCTGTTGAGAGAAAGAATGCAGCGCGCCGAGGGCGGGACGCTGTTCCCGGAGGAGCTGCGCCAGGAGCCGCGCTGGTCCAGCGTGCGCGCGAGCAGCGGCGGCGGCGGGTCGGCGCGGCCCTGGACGCCGGCGACGGACGAGCGGCTCGTGACGCTCGTCATGCACGCGACGGCCAGCGGCGAGCGCTTCCCCGTCGGCGTCAACTGTGCGTCTTTGGAGGCTCAGAGGCGGCGGTAGCGGCGCATATATGGGTACTCACGCCGTTGGTTTCCGTCCGGCAGGGCTCGAGGTCGCGGGGGAGGTCGGGTCCTCGCCCGTCGAGTGCGTCAAGCGCTACGCGATGCTCCACGACGCCCGCGAGCGGTACAGCGCGGTCTCGAGAGCGCGTACGCGGCGCTGGACCCGCGGCGCTCCGTCTGGAGCTGGCGCTGGACTTCACACTGACACTGACGTGCTTGTACACGCGCAGTCGAGTCGCTGCCGCAAGCGCTGGCGGACGCGGCGAGCAAGGACAAGGGCAGCGCGGAGGACGCCGTGCAGGTGCTGCCGCTGTCCGAGCTGAGCAGCGGCGAGGAGATCAGCTCGCTGGGCGACTTCTCCACGCCGGTCGTGTCGCCCAAGCTGCTCAAGTCGTCGGGCAACGACGACGACTACGGCTTCGGGTCGCCCGGGTCGCCGCCGCCCTTCGCAGAGGCTGGCGGCGGCCCCAAGCGCCAGCTGGGCTCGGCTCTTCCCGGCGCGACCACAACGCCAGTCGGGAGTCCGTTCCGGTGGGAAAGACTCGCGGACGACCCGAGCTACGGGGCGCCAGTGCTCACGTCGCCTCCTCGACTGAGAATTATGCCGGGTCTCTTCGGTGCCGCCGGCGCTCAAGACGACCAAGCAAGCGCTCGCGGTGACTTCTCACTCTCGTCGTCCCCTCTGCTGTCCCCCGGGATCATGTCGCCACGCGGGATCCAAGGCGCGCAGGTACGCCGAATAGACTGCAAATAGTGCGGCTGGCGCGGCGCTAACAATCTCTTGCATCGTTTTGCTCGATCGCAAGCAGAAGCTCGACGCCAACTCGATCCTCACTCACGCGTTCAAGGGGCTGAGTATGGGGACCCCGCCGCTCGGCTCACCGCCAGTCTATTCGCCTCGCCTTGGCAGAAAGATCTCGAGCTCTGGTCAGCATCCAACTTCTGCCATCGAGCGTTCACGCCAAGAACCTGTGGCGGTACTAACCTCGGCGGTGCGATCATTGTGAGCAGACTTCCCGTTCTTGATGCGCGACGAAGAAGGTCGCAGCCGTGGGCCGTCGCTAGGCGGCCCACCTGGCGCCGACCCGCCGATCCTGAATGACGCGTACAGAAGCTCAACGAGCTCAGCGGCCGCCGAGCTCCAGCGCCAGATGAACGCTCAGCTCATGCGCATGTCGACCATGTCGTCGTTCCACGGCGACAACCCGTTCGTTGGTGCGTTGGCTGTGATGTGTCGACCGCAGATTGGGAGATGGAAATTCACTGTATCTGCGAAACGAAGGCTCAGTCACGCAGTCGGCGCTCGAAGATGCGTTCCTGGACATGGCAGGCTCGCGGCTGGATGCGTCTAGGTGAGTCGGAAGACCGAGATGTATTCAGAACAACCAACCGCCTGACATCGTCATCTGCAGTGTGCTGTTGAACAGCAGCCGAGTCGCTTCCGCCGGAGCGCCGCCGCCGCGCTCTCGCTTGAGCCAGCTTCAGGCGATCGAGCGCGAGCGTCTGGATCGGCTGCGATCGAACCAGCAACAGCAACAGCAACAGCAGCTGCCGCCGCGCGACGTCCCTGTCGCCCGCCCGACCTGATGGATGCGGCGTATTTAGAAAACCCTCCCTTCCCAATGCTCACAGATGAAGGGAGGAAGAAGCATGTAGCGGAGCAAGCAGCCTTCCTCGCTTCAAGTCCACGAGCTGTGAGCAGGTGCAAGTAATCGTGCCGGTATGTATTCTGTCATGAAAGAAGGAAGCCTCCGCTGGGCGGCGCGCTCGCCTGGATGCTCCATGCTCGCCCCCTTCCTCTCTCTCTCTCTATACCTTGTTGTCGACGTTGTTGCGCGCCTGCTCGACCTTGTGGCGCTTGGCGGCCTCGCCCTCCTTGAACTTGGCGTAGCCGTAGAGGATGCCGCCGACCATGCCGAAGGTCACGTAGATGGCCGTGTCGGGCTTGAGCGCCTCGCCGAGCAGCAGCACGCCGATGAAGGTCGTGGGGATCTTGTTGAGCCCGCCGACGGTGGCGTAGGTCGTGGCCGACGTGACCGAGACGCACCAGAAGGAGGCGAGGTTGAGCCCGACGCCGACGACGCCGCTAATGAAGAGCAGGATGTTGAAGTTCATGTTGGTCAGCAGCGGGTTGCTCCAGACCGTGAAGGCCTCGCCGTTGAGCAGCATGGGCGGCGCGAGCAGCGGCAGCGAGATGAGGTTGTTGTAGAAGGCCATGCCGAACTTGGAGATCTTGAGCGACGAGCGCGCCGTGGCGTAGCGCATGTAGAGCACGTAGCCGGCCGTCGCGGCGCAGTTGAGCAGCATCCAGAAGTAGCCCGAGACGGTGGCGGCCGAGGCGCGGCCGCCCACGTCGCTGTAGGACGACATGACGGCGCCCATGAGCATGACGCCGAGGCTGACGAGCACGAGGAACCCGACCTTCTCGCCGAAGAAGTGCCACTCGCCGAAGACGATGATGATGTTGGTCACGTTCTTGAAGACCGTGACGATGTGGATCGGCAGCCCGGCCGTGGCCTGCATACCCGTGTACAGCATGGCGACGAAGAAGAAGGTCACGGGCGCCCACTTCTTGGCCGTCTCCGTGTTGTATGGGTCGTACGCGACCCACTTGCGCAGCTTGGCGAACTCGAGCACGAGCACGGCCACGCCCGCCTGCACGGCCACCACGAAGAACTTTTCCTCAAAGCCGTAGTACTTTTTGCCCAGCAGGTACCGGTTCGTCAGCACCATCGTGTTCGACATGACGCTGTACACGACGCACGAGAGGATAGACATGACGAGCGACCCCGCCGGGGCCTTTTCCTTGCCGTTCATGACGCGCGTCGGCTGGCTGCTTGGCTGGCTGCTTGGCTGCTTGGCTGCTTGGCTGCTTGGCTGCTTGGCTGGCTGCCTGAATGGATGGGGGAGGGCGGCGCGAGGGAAGGAGCGCGCGAACGACGTCGGCCGCCACGTAAGTGTCGGGTCGGGTGTTGGAGAGGATTCCAAGTGAGCCAGCTGGACTGCGTGCGTTCTCCCCCTTTGTAGGTACAATTACCGTTATGCAACTTAATACAAGACCTCTCGTAGTATACTGAGGCGCAGTTGCAAGGTGTGACTGTGTCTCACAACGCCCAGTCCCCTGAAAAAAAACGATCGACCGGCGGTTATCCGTCCGCGCGCAGGGGATGGAGGGGATGGAGGCGCCGCCACCAAGCACAAGCGGAGAGCGCTGCGGTCTATCAAAAGACGCGCGGGAACTGCCGAGTGCACAGAGCTGAGCATGTACCCCTGGAACAGGGTACACTTCCGTACCGCTGCTGGAGAAGGGTACACTTACGTACCCCTGGATGGGTACGCGTCCTTTCGATCCGGACGCAAGGATACTTTTTCGCCAATACTCACTCGGCCAATTCGTTCGCGCGGGGCATGCGGTCGCAGCTCGCGTTCAGCTGGCGCGCGGCGGGCTCTCCAGTCGCCGAGGAGAGCTCGCGCCAGTCGCGGAGCTCGCCGCGGCGTGCGGATGCGAGCGCGCGCCGCGTTACCTTCGCTGTGCACAACGTGCCGCCGTCTCCGCTCGTGTACCACGCACACAACCTCAGCGATGCAGAGGATCGGGATGAACGAGACGCTCACAGAAACCTCGAACCACCACTCGGCGCGGGATCCGGGCCTCGGCCGTCTCCGTCGCTGGCGAAGACGGCTGTGCCAGCCAAGAGCACATCGCCATTCTCCACCAAAGGTACAAGTGCCCTCCATGTCGAGTTCATCTAAACGTCAGAGCCAATCGGATGCTGCGCGCGTGTGTTATGGATACAGCTGCAGCGAAGCCGCGAGCGAGACCAGGATGGAACGACAGCGTTGCGCGCGGTAGCAGCCTGTTCGACGGCTCGCTCAAGAAGGCAGCGCTGTTCCAGGCACGACCAGGAGACCGCAAGCACGAGGCGGACGACCACGAGGTGCACATGCGGGAGCGACGGGGATCCGCTCCGAAGCAGAATACGAAGTCAGCAACGCGTCGACCGTCGTCTGGGCTCGCTTTCGCAGGTGGGAGGACGAGGAAGCGAGTAGAACCGCAGTCAAGCGGATACATGGTGCGACCTAGCTACCAACTACCACCAAAGCCAAGGAAGGACTTCGTGAAGGGAAACATTGAGCAGATCACTGGGCGCTCCGTGGAAATGCTTCACAGCGACAAGCGTCCGCCACGACGAAGCCTGTCCAGAAACGTGTTCGAGCGTCTCACAGCTCCCCGAATGACCAACTTGCTGCTTCAAACGTCCGGACGCTTTGACAAATCTGCAGATGCGACGGTAGCGGAAGAGCTTCACACGTCATTGGCAAGCCATTCGCCACCTTCCGACACATCGAACCCGACTGTACCCCAAGCGCTTGAGACAGTGATAGATTGCTCAGAGGAGCGAGACGGGAATATGCAAGCGTCGATTGTGTTGGAACAGGGGTCGAGCTTGCGCTTTGAAGAGGGACGGCCAAGTCGCAGCAACAGCGATCGGAGCGGAAGCCCCCGACCACCAACGCGTGCGAATCGCCAACAGAATACCTATAGTTCGGGATCTCGTCGCAGTGGCTCGCCAGGTTCCCAATCAACCTCGGGAATCCCCCGTAGCACTCGAGCAAATCCGCAACCGAGTTATGCCGCAAGAGTGTTTGCGGTGCTTGATCGAGAAGAGCAGAGACGCATCGGAGTGGATCAAACTCTCCAGGGACTGAGACTACTAGGCTTGCCTGCAACTCATAATCAGGTAAGTGGTGGTAGCATCAAGCCCCTGCGTTTCGGATGGCTGGCTCACTGATTGCGATTCTCCCTTCGTGCTTGCTGTCGATGCAACCATACAATCCAGATATCTGACTACGTCTACCTCATTCACGAAGGCAGAAGCACAACCATCGACCTCGAGGAGTGGGAGATTCTCGTCGGGACGCTCGATGCCGCTTCTCGGCCGTCCGACTCGATGCGCTCAACCGATCAGATCGAGACGAGTTCCGAGCGTTCAGCCTTCTCCATCGAGTCTCCAGGTCGTGGCAGCGCTCGCGGTTCATCACCTCCCAGTATCTCTCGGCATAGAAGCTCGCCAAACACAATGAGATCATCTCCATCGCCTGTCGACAGTGACAGAAGGATCACGCCCCGTTCTGGACACGAGTCGTCGTTATATTCAAGCCCCGACTCGATGCAGCAGCAGCAGCGACACGAACACCTTGAGATTGATAAGGGGGTAAGCGATCCAGCGGTCCAAGACATCCAGGTGAGTCAGTGTAGCACATGCAACAGTTCCTTGTAAGCACTCACAAAGGTTATGGACATACTGCACAGCGCTGTGTGGACAAAATGTGCCAACAAGCCGAAGCCTCGGCGTCTCTACGCCGGGCGACTGGTCTAGGACGCAGCAACCAAACCGAAGATGACTCGTCAAGCTCATCTCGACACATTCTTAACACCGCGGCATCCGTGGTGTACAGCCTCAAGGTAACGTGAACATGCGCTGAAGCAAAGATACAGGAACACAGCTCGCTGACGCACGCACCTGTAGGCTTCATTGTTCCCGCTAGTCCACCAAGCAGAGGAGGCACTGAAGCAGATTCGACAGCGACAGGGATACAAACTGAGCGTCGTACTCTCGCCAGAGGACGTGCAGGCTGTCGCTCGTAACTCGGAAGTGCTCGCCTCAGCGATTCTTGATGACGTTCTTCTCGTAAGCCAAACCACGAAGTGTGTTGGACGATAGTACAGATGCTGGTACGAGTATCTAATAATCCTGTGCTCTTCGGTTCTGTAGGACATGGTGCAGCTGCTGAACGATGAAGAGAAGCGACAGTCGCAACAACATGTTGCTGCGCTCCACGCTGACCAACTGGACGACATTCTCCGCCAGATCCAGCAGATCGAGCAAAACGAACTTTACATGCTGAAGCACCAACCAAAGGTTCTTGCGATGACACCGAAGTATTCGAGCTGGGAGCGTGATCACACGCTTTGTGAAGATCAACAGGGTGGCAACATTCCGCTTGATGATCCTCCGAAGATTACTGTACCCGGCGGTCAAGATGTATCGAGGATGGTGTTGCCGCTTGAGGTTGTGATGAACGTCCACGTTCCAAGTGAAGAGGAGCTCACTGAGCCAAGTTGCCACGAGCCTCTGGGAACGATCGACAAGGGTTCCAACTGGCCATCAATTCTGAATTCACGCGTTGTATCGACAGATTTACCATTGATACGGGCACTCCCACTAATCAAGACAAGCATCCTGCAAGGCAAGCGCCTGCAAACGGTCGAGAAACGGCGCACGCAGTTCCTCAAACACCGGCGACTCGCTGAAGCAGCCTTGGCCGACACTGGCATGGCTCAGAGTGCCATCATCGAAATGTGCGTAAGCTGCATTTTCCATGTGCTGCTTCACATTTTGGTTTGACCCGATTGTGGTGGATATTGAGAGCAGCTTGGAGGAACTGCTAGTCATGGACGTCATCGAAGAGGCCGCAGCAGAGCTGGAGGACACGGTCATCACTATTTCGGACTCGGTCGTGACCAATCTGCTGTAAATCCATTATCGGACTGTTGGAGGCGGAATTCCGTGCGCATTGGGGCCTTCGCCGACTCATCCAGGCGCAAGTTGAGTGCCCTAAGCTCGTGAGCGCCTTGCTCGACGACCGCATCCACAAGCGCCTCGGTTGCGGCTGTCACATGGCGATAAATCTCCTTCTCGGTTTTGTCGTTATCGCAAGAGCCACGGTAGGGGTTGATAATAGCGCTAGTCCGCTTTTGCTCACTGAGCAGGAAGCGCCGAGCTCGAACCCTCCGAAGCAAAAGGGCTCGCTTCGCCAACATTTGGATCACCAGGCAGGCTTCGAGCTGGACAGAAGCTCGCGTGCGATGCGTCTCAAACACCAGTGCACCTCGATCGGCAAAGCTGAGCGAGGAGAGCTCGTCCGGCAGTGGCAGCGACCTGATAGCGAGCCCAAAGTCGAATGGTGTGAGCCATCCAAGCCCTAGAAGCGTCTGGGTTACGCTCGCGGTGGATGCGGCTGCACTACCGATACCATCTGCAGAGTGAGCCAAAGCTTGGTTGATCCACTGCGGCATCGGCAGGGCGAGCCAGTATCTGAAACCGCTTGAGCTAGGCGCTTTGATGATCCATCCAGCGTATTGACGACTCAGCCGCCAATCCAATGCGGCGCGGAAGACGCCAATTTGCTGAAGCTCATCGATTGTTGCGAGCGTTTCTGGTCGAGGAGACAAGAAGTGAAACGCGATGGACCTGCAAGCAATCAACGCACGTGTCAACAACAGCCGAACCGCGCAGGTTGGAGCTGCGGCAGTGGAAGCTACTTTACCTTTGGCCAAATACAGCGGACAGCTCCAGATGCTCAACTGGCGAAATGCTAGCCCCCGTCAAACCTCTTGTGATTTCGTCCAGATCTTCCAGCGACACGCCAACGTCTCTCGTTGGATCCTTTGACAGCAGCGCTCTCTCGACGGACACGCAGCCACACCACGCCATCACGAACAATCGGTGAAGCAGCGAGGCGATCGCTCCCTGCCACCCCTTCGACTGTGCAAGCAATACGGGCGGGAGCTTCTTGGCCAACTTTTTGCCGCACCCAGATCGTAGAATCGACGATCTCGACCCATCGAGCGATGCATCAGCCGAGGAGACGATGTGGAGCGTGTTGAGGAACTGCGATGTAAATACGCGCGCTTTGGCTGTCTGCTTGAACGCGAGCCGGTTGCGCGCTAGCTGGAGCTCCTCGAGCTCGTGCAGCATGAGGCGAGCATGCTCAGTAATCTCAGGAGCTGTGCTGGATTGAGATGAGAGCACCATACCGAGCTGCTTCGTGGAGTCAACAAAGTCCTCGAGTCGCGCAAGTGCAACGCCGAGGTTATAGCGCGCCTTCCAGTTCTTCGGGTCGAGGTGGAGGCAATGGCGGTACGCCTTCGCTGCTTCGTCGAGGTGGTCGAATGTCAGATAGATGGAGCCGATGTTAAGGTAGTTCCTCGCGAGCGGTGCGGCGCGCGGGCTCAGCCACGCTATCTCCAGCAAGAGGTAGAGCGCCTCAGCTAGCTTGATGCGGTCTCCCGTTCGAAGGAGCTGGTTCGCGTCACGCTGTGCATGCCGCCAAGTCTTGCTTGTAACACGTTTAGGTTGGAACCGGGTCGCGAATCGGTGCTCCTCTAAAGTGTGTAAACGAAATTTGCCGGTGGAGACGGGGGTATCGAGCGTCAAACCGGCATTTCCCACATTCGGTACGGTTGTGGGATGCTGCTCTTTGACTTGTTCGTACAGCACTGGCAATTGGTTGAGCTTCTTCAACGGGAGGTCGTTGCTGTTGACTGTATTGTGGCTCGAGCAAGTGGTGACTAACGATGTTATTGTCGCCATAGTACGCGTTGACGATAATGAGCACGTCTCATCTCGGTCACTTTGCGTGTGAGTTCTCGGGAGAGGGCTGAGTTGCGCCGGGCTGGGGTCCGCAGGCATGACTAATCCGTAACCCAGCTCGACACCAACCGCAGAAGGAGAGGCTAGCGCTCTGCCCAGCTCTTCGCACAAGTTCCAGCCGGAAGTGTAGCAGCTGAAGCGAAGCTGCACGTTGCTGACTGCTTCTTCCGGCCCCAGCTACCGATGTGATCGCTAAGCATCCGCCGCAATGAAACGAGGCGAGAGCGAAGAAATGCTACTGACCTGCTGGACGAGCTGCTTGATGCTGCCGCTGATGTTGACTACGCGAATCAGGAACCCAATGAAAATGCGCTACCAGTCGAGCAGCATTCCAGGATAAGCTGCCATGCCACCTCGCCCAGCGAACCAAGGCGCCGAACCCTTACCAGCTCGTACAGGTTGTAACAAGCATCACCGATGGGCCCAATCGCGCACATTAAGTGGCGAGCTGCACTCTTGAGCAGCAACTGGTCTGCATCGATAGGGGATGACAGCGTGATGAGAACGTGAGGCATGCAGTCTCCAGTGCTATGCACTGCAGCAGACTCACACTTCAGAACGATATGCTGCTGCAACGCCGGATTAGGGCTCCAAATCGTGTCGATCGCTTCAATCGCGGCGCTGAGAGTTCTCTGTATCCGTGTCGGTGTCATCGTATCAATTGCTGCCTGCAATGCGTCCAAGCTCAAGGCTCTTACTCCGGGAGATCGAGCAGCGATCCATAGCAGGTTCTCAATGCGCTCGCGCTGGTCTGACGCGCGTTTCGCATAACAAGAGCATACTAATGAGGCTGAGCGAGTCCCACGAGAAGGCAGAGGGCTATTCACACTGACCGATGCCCGGGAACGCCGTCGCCATCGTTGTCATCGCACCACTCGTGCTGTTGGTTGACGCAGACCCAAAGGGTTGGCTCGCACGACCGTTGGCTATCAAATTAGCAGTCCATATAAAATATGAAACTAGTTACTGTACATAAATGTCCAGAAAAAGGAGCCGGACTTTTGGTTTGTGGCAGTAGCGGTGGTTTCGCGCCGCATTTGACATTTCAATAGTGACTGGCGGACTGTACTTCTCCCAATCGGGGAAGTACATTGTACATCAAATGGTGGTGCGGCGTCGTTACATTGCGCTGTACAACTCTTTCGCCCAATCGAAAGAGTACTGTACGGTACGTCATTATGGACCAATGAGCAGCGAGTATAGGCACTGCCATCTGTCTTCGACGCAAGCCAGCAGATGGCGCTCGGTGCAACCGACCGAAACTTGCACGGCAGAGCGGAGCCGTCGGGTGCGGATAGGGCTCCCCTCCTTCGTCCTCCTGCTCCCTGTCGCCCACGAGTCGCACGACGCGTCAGTCATTCGCTCTTCCAGGCGGCTCCTTCAAGCCCATACATACAAGCCGACGCGCACGCAGCCTCTGCGATTCCCAGGACAGCGCTCCAGACTTCGGTAGCGACGGATCGTTGAGGTGTCCAGTCCAGCGTTGACAGCGCATCCTTCTGGACTCTCGCGTCCGGACTTGCCGATTCTTCTTCTTCCGCCTAATTTTTTAGCGGCGCAGTCTTATCTCGGCGGTCAACGCACCAGCGCGCGTGTCATTCCGTACTTTCCCGAGAACCATGAATGACGGTGCGTGCCGCATGGAGCGCGTGCTGGAGCCTCCGCGACGCCGATGCTGACGCTGCTAGTGGACGATCGCGGCCGTGTGTGTGTGGGGCGTATGTGTGTGTGGATGTGTGTGTGTGTGTTCAGCCGAGCGGGAGGCGCTGGCGGCCGCGGCCGGTCGCGTCGCGAGTCTGCGGGCCAAGTTCAACAAGGGCGCGGCGGACGCCAAGCCGGCGCCGGCGCCGCAGTTCAACCGCCGCCTGGTGAACAAGGGTGCGTCGAGCGCGAAGTCCCGCTCTCTTCGTCGCTTGCGGGCTTGACTAACTTAGTGATGGTGGGGGCAGTTCGCGAGAACCAAGCGCCGCCAGCCAGGCCGGCCGCTCCCACGGCGCCGGTTGTTACTCCTGCGACTCGTGCGGTCAAACCCGCTGCGCCTACCGGAAAACCGGCCGAGCCCGCAGCCAACGGAGGCGTCGGCTCGTCGGAGAGTCCCGACTCAGTGTCCAACTCGGTCCTGCGGCGCGTGCGCGAGCGCCGGGAGGCCGAGCGGAAGGCCGAGGAGGAAGCCAGGAGGACGCACCAGACGGTCCAGAACTCGGCGACGCTGCTTGATGCTGTCGCGCAGGAGAAGAAGTTGCGCGAGGCGGAGGAGCGCCGCCTCGCGCAGGCAGCTCGCGAGGAGATGTCCAAGCGGTCTGCGTACGAGCTCGAGCACGACCACGCCTACGTCCACAACGTCAAGCAGAAAGAGATCGAGCGCGATGCCGAACAGAGAGCAAAGGAAGCGCTGCGGAACTTCACAGTAGACGGCTCGTCGTTCGAGCAGGAGAAGCGGGATCAGCTGCGGCAGATGCAGGACGAGCTTCGGCAGAAGGAGATCGAGTCCAAAAACCTGCACGCGACGACGTCGTACCCTGCCGAGTACGATCATGTCTACAACCACGCGCAGAAGCTGCGGGAGGGTGAGCTCAAGGCGGAGCTCGACGCGAAGCAGACGCTGCGCCACTTTGCCGGCGGTAAAACGCTGCTGGATGAAAAGCTCGAGCAGCGCAAGCGCGAAGAGGAGGCAGAGCGGAAGCGTGCGCAGGCTGCCAAGGAGTCGATCTCAAAGAACAACTACTCGGACCCAGAGTTTGACCGCGCCTACGTTCGCGCAAAGCAGCTCGCTCAGGAGAAGAAGGAGGCGGAGATCAAGGCGAAGGCATCATTGCTCCAGTACTCCCAGCAGGACGTTTCGCACGAGATGGTGATGAAGAACGGCGTCAGGATTCGAAAAGACTCTGTTCAGAGCTCCCAGTCACCTCCGACTGAACCAGGTAAGTGTTGTAGTTCTCGACACTCTCTGGTATTCATTCGTGTAGTTGACGATGCACCTCACGCGTGCTTGCAGCGACCGCGTATCCTTTTACGGATCCTGCGCGACGTATCAAGGCTCCAAGTCCTGCTTCTATCAAAGCGCTCGAACGATTCCAGCAAAACCTTGGTAAAGACATCGAGAGGGAGAAAAGGACTGCTGCCTCATTTAGAAACTAAACCCACATGTGTTCATTGCTGCAGCCGAGAATCGCAAGGAAGCAGAGCGCAAGGCGTCGACCGAATCTGCGCGCAAGGGGTCGTTTGACAGCGTTAGTTGGAATGGCTCCGCTGGATATTCCCGAAAAGCCTCGATCGAGTCTCTCGAATCGATGTACTCGAATCGCAAGGCTTCATTCGAAGGTTGGTCACTTGCTGTTGAGGATCCCTTGATCGAATATTAACCCCGTGTGTTCTATCCCATGTCAAGCAGATCTCGACCTGGACCAAATCAAGGCTTCTGTGGACGACACTAAGCTTGATGTGAAGACGGCAGCTCAGAAGTTCGCTGAAATGGATCGGAAAGCAGGTATGTGCAGGTAGCTCGTTCGCCAAGTGTTGTCGACATCAAATCTGACTGGTGTGTGTGCCCTTTGATTCAGCTGAGAAGGCTAAGCTAACTAGGAAGCCGCAGAAGATTAACGGGATCCTGTACGACGCCAACGCACCCAGAACGCTTGCCTTCAAAACCAAGGAGCAGAAGGAAAGAGAGGCACGAGCGCTTTTGCAGCGGCAAAACGATATGGCGACCCG
Source organism: Phytopythium oedochilum (assembly GCA_023338025.1). NCBI lineage: Eukaryota > Oomycota > Peronosporomycetes > Pythiales > Pythiaceae > Phytopythium > Phytopythium oedochilum. The sequence goes on along the minus strand of JAADXX010000238.1, from coordinate 15,439 downwards.
GATTCAAAAGAGTGCACGGCGAATGGTGGCCCAGAAAGAATACGCCCGCAAGCGCCAATCAGCGGAGCAGATTGCCATTCGCATTCAAACGCACTTTCGGAGAAAGCGGGCACAGCGGGAGGCACTGCAACGTCGTGAACAATTGGCTCTCGAAAGGAGGTCTGCGGTCGCAATCCAGAAGATTGCTCGAGGAAGGGCGGAGCGTCAGCGTTACGAGACCCGGGCAGCAACTGCGCGAGCGTCGGTTATCCGGCTTCAATCGATCGTTCGAGGACGTCAAGCTAGAGTTGGATACGTCAAGCAGCGCGGGGCAGCACTTCAGATCGAGGCATTCGTTACCAAGATTTTCCTTGCGCGTCAAGCTCGCGTCGAGGTCGAGCAAATTCGCCGTGGCCACCATGCAGCGACGACTATTCAACGGGTTTACCGTGGAAAGGCAGCTAAGGACCAGCTCAAGTCTCTCCTCCTCGCGATCAACCTCATTCAACGATCCGCCAGACGCCACCTTGCTGTTCAAGAGTTCAAGCGGCGTCAAGACGCGCGGCAGCGTCTACTAACGAAGAAGGCGCTGATTATTCAAAGTCAGTGGCGTGGAAGCGTCGCTCGTTCGGAGGTGTCTGCGCTTCGTCGTGAGCGTGAGCTGTCTCGTGAGCAGCAAGCCAAGCTCGAGAGCTCGATGGCTCGGGTGATCCAGAGCCGCTGGCGTGGAAGCGTCGCTCGTTCGGAGGTGTCTGCGCTTCGTCGTGAGCGTGAGCTGTCTCGTGAGCAGCAAGCCAAGCTCGAGAGCTCGATGGCTCGGGTGATCCAGAGCCGCTGGCGTGGTTACGTCGCTCGCGGTGATGTTGCCAAATTGCGAGAAGCTACAATTGCGGACGTGCATGCGCGATTGCTCGAAATCGAGAATGACACTGCAGCACTGATCCAGGCTTGGTGGCGCGGACTACATGCTCTCCGAGATGTTGAGCGTTCAGAGAGCTCTCCGACTTCTCCAGTACACAAGCTAAGAGCTAAGGAAGAGTTCGCCGCGATTCAAATTCAGCGCGTATGGAAAGGAGCGGCTGCGAGGTCAAGTTTGGCGCTTGTCAACAGCAACTTTTCGGACATTTCGAGCGACAACTACGACGACTACCGTCAGAATATTTCTGTCGACTCGCGAATCTCCGACTTCGATGAGAGATTGTCTGACGACAGCTTCCAAGTGTCCGACGATGAAAACCAACCATCCGACCAGAGTTTCAACAACGACAACGTATTCGACGACGACAACGAAGACGCTGCATTATACGAGGTGCCTGCTCTTCGTCAGGAGCGCGACTCGCGTGAGTCTGCTGCTGCTGCTGCTCAGGCGGATCTGGAGGCGGCGATGGCTACGCGTCTGCAGGCCAAGTGGCGCGCCGTGCTTGCGTCAAAAAGGGCGAAGTTGCGGCAAGAGCGTGATTCTAGCTCGTCGGCGCGTTCGAGCAACAAACGTTCGTCTGAAGTGCGTCGTCAGCCAACCCTTGAGGAGTTGCGGCAGATGAGTCTGCGTGGTCGCTTGTCTGTGGTTTCTGGAGATAGCGACGACACAGACGACGACGAGTCTGACCTGGACGATTCAGACGATGACGACGAAGGCACTTTCTCTGGGATTTCTACGTCGAGTGGTGTCGTAGCAAGTCCCCCGACGAGCACCACTGCTGCTGAACCATCTTCACAGACAGTCAACTACGCGACCGTGGAAGATGAACTGCAAGATGAGCTGCTGCAGGGGATCAATGAAGCCACACAGCGCTCTTCACTTCGCGATGCCGATCACCAGGACTCGGACGAGGAACTGGATGAGGAGGATTCACGGTCTGTCGGGCTTCCGGAGAGCGTTCAATCTGTGTCATACGCTCGCAACCACAGCGTCGGAGGATACTCGACCGTGGATACCGTCCCGAACTTGGACGACAGGCTGGGCGATTCGAGCCCAGCGACGTCACTTCGTGGGGACGACGACGACGAGAGCGTGAATGGTCGAGACAGCGGCAACTCGTACTTCGACGAGCGCATCTCGGACGCGTCGCCAACTTTCAACCGCTCAACGTTTGACTCGGGCACTCCGCGTGAGAGTTACGCGTCCAGCCAGCTGAGCTACGTCGAACGAGAGCGGCAGAGCTCTGGAGCGGACGCGATGCTCGGCTTCGACCGCGATGTTGCAACCGCAGATGGTTCGATGGAGCCCAAACAGGAGTCTGCTGGCCAGACTGAGGGACCGCAATACTTTGACACGGACAGCGAGCGCGGCAGCTCGTTCGGTAGCGACCGCCTGTCCTTCTCCGAGACCGACAAGGACGAGGAGGGAGCAAGCGCTCGGCGCACGATTCGCGAGTCAATCAGCGCCAAAACGCTCGGGTGGCGTCCAGGGAACATGCTCAACCGGATTGCGTCCGAGAAGATCAGCCAGGTGTTTGACAAAGGCTCGAACACATCGAAGAGCTCGAGCAATAACTCGACGCCCAACAGCGACCGAAGCGACAAGCGGTCGTCCGCTCGGACTCGGGGCCTAAGCTCGCTGCTTAACCGGAAGCCACCCGTGCCGACGAGTCGGCTGCGGAAGGCTAGCACGGCCAGCAGCGCCCAGTCGTTCGAGTCGGAGATCGAGGAGTCGTACGTGTACTCGCCGCCGGCCAAGGAGGCCAAGGCCAAGTCCAAGTTCGGCGGCATGATGAACGCCGTCACGGCGGCCAAGCAGGCAGGGATGCCCAAGCGGTTCGGCTGGAAGCGCGGCGGCAAGTCCAGCGACTCGCCGAACGCGGCGTAGGCGCTGGCTGGCGGCCTCTGCTCTCCTCATTTATTCGACACTTCACCCCAGAGCTGGCGCCCCAAACGGTATGTGAACCTGCGTGTGAGCGTGTGCGTTGCAAAGCGTGTGAATATTCCTGTTTGTATTTCTATGCATCCGTGTGCTTGGCGCGTCGTCGTGATGTTCATGCGACTGCATGCGATGAGTCTCTACTCTATCTCTATCTCTAGATGCCGAGAGGTCCGCGACCGACTCTCTCCATCAAGGCGCGATGTCTTCGCTGCTGGTGCTGTCCCAACAAGGCAGCCAAGCACCGCTCCGCGCACCGAAGCAGCATGCGAACCGACCGGAAGAGCGCGAGTTGCTCGTCTGTGGGCTTCAAACTGCCCTGAAGAAGCTCTGTCGGTGCCGTTGCGAGGTATCCGGCGGCCAGGAAGGCGCTGAACAAGCCACGCCGTCGACTTGGCGCACACAAGCTATTGCATCGATCGCGCGCGGAGTTATAAGCAGCAGCAGCAGCAGCTGATGCTCCGCCAAGTTTCTTCGCCCCATCCATGGACTGCCGTCGAACCGCCTGTCATTTTGACGCTCATGTACACACATGAGTCTTGTCGGCGACCCATTTCAGGTCGGAGAGCGCTTTGATGCTCCTGCTGCAGCTCGCAGTAGAGTACCGCGCTCTGTCGCGAGACCTGGGATGACAACCGAAGGCGGCAAATTTATTAGTGAGCAAAGCAATCGAGCGTGTGGTCCGCGCTGCAACCTGGGCGATCTAGCTGGGCGCCCAGCGAACACTCTACTGGCCTCTGAGCATTCCCCCAGTTCGTGGGAGGCAAGGCGACAACACTTGCATTCATACACTGGTGAAGATGGCTGGAAGCAGCCGTTATCACCAACAAGGTGGCAGCCGAGATGTCGACCTAGATCACGCCTGGGCAAAGCCTCGATTACGCTGACCTGGCGACACGCTCCGTCGAACGCTCATCGCGACCGCCACCACCTTCCCAGCAACAGACAGCACTTTTGCGCTCAGAGTGCACGCCATCGTCACGGCCACCGTCGCGAAGCAGCAGCGTCTCGGCCGTCGCTGGCTTGGCGAGGAATACGACAGTGACACCCGCAGGCGAAGGCAATGGCTTGATCGGCTTCTAAGACGTCGCACGATGCCAGCAGTCACTCGTACTTGCCAAAGCAGCTAGAGCAGCCAGTTTCCATCCCTGGTGAAGCAGCTCAACGCATGGAGCGGGCTTGCAGGATCCAACAGCGAGCGATGGCGGAGACGACCAATAATGCGCGCAGCTACGTTTTATCATCGAAGAATTAGCCAGTGCTGGGCGTATGTACCATAATAATGGTACGTCATTTCTGACCCCACACGAGTAGAGTTTCAGCGTGTCATGCATGCCATAATGCAAGCATGCTCTCTCATTATAGCGTGAACAACTCCATGGACCGTGCACGTTGAAAGTCGCGGCTGGTTACAGCGTCTTGGACTGCGTAGTCCTGGATCGCGAGGCCCAGGAGAGCTACAGGATGCCCGCGTAGTGCACGATGAGCGCAGAGAGCGGGTAGAAGACGAAGAAGCCGATGAGCGAGCCGGCGAGCACGTCTGACGGGTAGTGGCGGCCGAGCGCGACGCGCGTGAAATTGATGAGCAGCGCCCAGGCGATGGCGACGGCCAGGACGACGCCCACGGACGCGCGGAGCACGTGCTCGAGCATCGCCGGACGCGACTCGGCGAGCGCCACGAGCAGCGCGACGACGCCCCAGACGCGCGTCGCGTGGCCCGACGGGAATGAGTGCTGGTCCGGGCCGATGAAGCGCGGGTCCGACGCGTGGTGCGGCGGCCGCTGGCGCTTGAACACCATCTTGAGCAGCATTATGCCAACAATGTCCACCTGCGCGCGACCACGTCCAGCAGCGAGCGTAAGCACAAGCAGGCGGGGCGAGCGCGTCACGCAGAGCGCGAGTGCCGCACCAGCATGAACACGTAGAGCGCCTTGAGGAACGCCTTGGTGTCGTCCGCCATGTCTGGGAGCATGCCGACCAGCCAGAGCAGACCCATGATAGGCGGGAACGTCAGCAGCCACCTGTCGACGGAGCACTACGCGTCAGAGCGTCATGAGGAGAGAGAGGCCTAGGAGCCCTCCTTCACGTAATAATGCACTGCAAGCGGGAAGGACCCACAGGTATCCATCGCCCGTGTGGCACAGGACCTCGCCAGCGATGCGCGCGACGCGCGCGCGGCCAAAGCGCTGGTACGTGAGCGTCGCCAGCGTCAGGTCGTACGCGTACAGCTTGTCGGCCAGGCTCATGGTCTCCGAGGTGGCGTCCGCGTCCGCGCCGACTGCGATCGCAGAGTCTTGCGGCTTGCGCGGCGGAGACAGGAGCGGCGCGTGCAGGTCGTTCGCGGCCGAGGCTGGCTGCGGCTGCCGGGGACTCGCCGGGTTCGAGCTGCTGCTGCTGCTACTGCTGCTGCTGCTGCGGCCGGCGCGTGTCGAACTGTCGCCGGCGACCGATCCGTACGTCTGCGCCATGCTTGAGTAGGGTGGGGGGTGGCGGCAATATAAAACCGGAAATGACCGGTATTTCGTGATACGGGACTGGAAATCAGATGTACCCGTTACGTGTTAGATACGCGCCATGCACAGGACTAATCACGGACTCAGTCCACACATGGTGTCATGTGTGGACTCGATGGTTGTGTGATGTACGTGAACATGTACACAGCGATCCCTCCGCCGCGGACCTGCTCAGAGTGGCATTGGGCGAGGGAGCGGACGGTGTTTGGACTCAACATGGGCCGCTGCGTGACGGGGAACACGCGTCGGTTCCTGAGATTCTGGACGGCCAATGATCGTGTCGAGACATGGCTACACAGTTCAAGCAGAGGCTGGGAAATGCGCAGGCTGTATGTATTTCGACTGGCGAGGAGACTTGGTCCCGCCCGGCGGCTGCTCACTGGAGCGACAGGATGCCGAAGTGGTCGATGAGCGCGTCCGAGAGCGGGTAGAAGACGAAGAAGCCGATGAGCGAGCCGGCGAGCACGTCCGACGGGTAGTGGTGGCCCAGCGCGACGCGCGAGAAGTTGATGAGCAGCGCCCAGACGATGGCGCCGGCCAGCACGAGCTCGGGCGACGCGCGGAAAAAGTCCTCGAGCAGCGCCGGGTCCGTCTCGGCGAGGCGCAGCAGGAAGGCGACGATGCACCACACGCGCGTCGCGTGGCCCGACGGGAACGAGTGCTGGTCCGGGCCCATGTAGCGCACGTCGGTCACGTGGTACGGCGGCCGGTTGCGCTTGGCGACGAACTTGATGGCCATGACCGCGATAATGTCGACCTGATCGCCATGACTGGATAGTTAACGTCGGCGTCCTCCCCTCACACACTACAAGAGCAGCGCACGCAGGGGTACACACCACCATGCACGTGTAGAAGGCCCAGGAGAAGCGCTGCGTGCTCGCGGAGACGTCGCGGAGGTAGCCGAAGGCCCAGAGCACCGCGAGGATCGGCGGGATCGTCAGCAGCCACCTACACACCACACACGCGCGCGCGTTAACTAAGAGAGAGCCGCTTGCTATCGCCCAGTGCGCGCGCTCGGGACGCACAGGAAGCCGTCGCCCGTGTGCGAGAAGACCTCGCCCCAGAAGCGCACGCTCGCGTTCTGGCCGAAGCGTTTGTACAGACTCGTCACGAGCCGCAGGTCGTACGCATACAGCGTCTGCGGCAGGCCCATGGCGCTCGAGGTCTCCGAGGTCTTCGCGGCGCTGGGGACGAGTCTGTCTGTGTGGAGGCTCGGGTCGCGCGCGGGCACTTCCAGGCAGGCGGAGAAGGCCGAGGGAGTTCTCGCGACTGCGATATGAAGCGAGCACCTCCCCACGCAGCGTCACAGCGCTCCTAGACTTGGCTTCAGTATGGAGACGGAGTGATCAAGCCATGTGACGCACGTGTGAGGTTCAGAGCGGTCGATCACGGCGGCTGATTGGCCAAAACGGGACTCGCACTTAGTCGAAGCGATCACCTCGGCAGTATGTAGTTGAAGCGGCCTACGAGTAACCAAGACTCGCCGCCTCAGTGGAGATCATTCATAGCCAATGACTCATTGGCTCGTTGACAACGAGCCATCGCCAATGGTAGCAGGACTCGCGGGCTTCGACATGGCTCACGCATCTCGATCCGACTCGCACCTGCCACTGTGGACGCAGAAGACGACTGGGGGGGGACGACAGCTCACGGCAGGTCGATGCTTGCTTCTATTGGCCGCGCTATTAGTAGTGTTTCGACGGGAGGAGCGACGCCTTGGCGCTGGACGGCAGCACCTTGAAGTTGTAGTAGGCCGCGGCGCCGACGAAGCCGTGCCAGCACCCGTGGAAGAAGCGGAGCGGGTCGTTGTCGTCGTCCAGGCCGCGCACGAAGCAGAAGACGCCGCACAGCAGCAGGAAGAGCCCGCGGAAGAAGGCCGGGTAGCTGTACGGCGGCACACGCCTGCGCACGGCGATGCTGACCAGCAGGCACGAGAAGCTCAGCAGGATCGGCGCGACCGAGTTCCACTCGTCCCACGGGTTCTTCTCTTGGAAGACGAGCACGACGGCGAGGAAGAAGTACTGCAGGTACCGCTGCCGCAGCGGGTCGCGCAGGTCCATGAGGTGCAGCACCCAGTTCACGAAGCACATGATGGAGCCGATGTTGTCGAGCCGGTGCCATTGTCCCTTGGGAAACGAGACCGCGCAGACGCGTTTAGTGTCGCTGTGCTCGCGCTGTTGGAAGGAATGCGCAGGTCGTACCTCGGTGAGCCACAGCGAGCCGTCAATGCTGTCGCAGCAGTGATAGAGAAAGCTCGTGACCATGGTGAACGCGCCGACGAACGCCTGCAGTGGCGCGAAGAGAAGCGTCAAGGAGAGGGCCAAACAACCAGCCAGCGCTCGCGATGTGGGCGCACCTCGAAGACGAGCTCCTGCTGCACCAGGTTGAGGATCGCCGGGAGCATGCAGAGGTTCGTGACGCCCGTCACGAACAGCATCATGACGACCTCAAGCGCGCTCTTCATGGTGCATGCCGGTCACTGCCGATTCGATTTTCGTTCGGACAGGCTTTTTGATGCGGAGGTACAGTTGTCGCTCTCTAAAATGGTGCCGTAGTGTACGCAAGGGACAATGTTTACTATAAGAAGTCACTGATGTTCTTCAACTTGTCCCAGTTGCCGAAAGGCTTCTACGTGATAAATTTCTTTAATTTCTCGGGACCCCTCCCCCACTTGTCTGGGGGAACCATGCGCGTTGCGGACCATGTAGTTTGAGGCCAGAACTTCGTCATGCTGTAGCCTTGGGTTCGCTTGTCCCCAATACACTTCCCTGCAGCGGCTTCTTCCTCCACGCTGCACACGTCGACGCCACCTTCATGTGCGACATACATCGTACTTGTCGACACAAGCGGGTGCTCGGGTGGGAACGTGACCAACGGGGGGGGGGGTGAAAGGCGCTTGAGCTTGTACGTACTGCTCGATGACCCAAAGAAAGTGCTCGGGGTCGAACTGCGGGGGGACAACAAGCGAGAATCCACCGAGCGAGTTGTAGCGGCTCGTGATGCCAAAGATGGAAGCGGGCTTGTGGGGTTGATCTTGGCCAAGATGGAGACTAGCATCCGGCCGCGCAATAGAAGAAGCAAAAGGCGTAAGGGTTTACACTGTATATCTTTCTTCAGTCGTGGATACAATGCGAGAGTTGATGTCCTTGTGCTCCAAAGGGACTGCCAAGACACGCAGTGACTGCATTCACGTTCATTTTCTCGCGACGATGTGATCGATGAGTCGATGGAACGCACGAACAGAATCTCGAGCTTACAAGCAGAGAGGCCCTCGGCCGTCCGGTCGAAAAGCCACTGGGCCATGCATGTGGCAGTCGGGCGGCTTCAAAATGCGTCAACAGCTTGCCATGTCGTAATCTGAACTTGGGCAGCTTGCGGAGACGCACTTCACACCCTTTCATCGTTATAATAATACGAAAATGCATATATATTTTATGTCTAATAGTGATCATGTTAGTAACGATCAAAGTCCCAAAATCAATGCTCTTCTGATATTAATATTCATGTTGTTGGGAGGATTCTTACTTCTGAAGTCAGTCGGTCGAACACGCATTTTGGCTTTGATGACACTGCTGAATTACAGGGTCATCAAAGCGTTCAAGCGACTCCTCCGCTTGTATGGACCGATTTGCCCAGGACAGCAGCCCATTTGAATCCGAACGATGACGAGAGTAAAATCTCCCCACTCTGCATCCGCAGTCCGATTACGACATGCATCCCATTTCTCCAGCACTAGTGAATTGCACCCAACAACATACGTCTTTACGGCCAACGCAGTCAATGCGAGCCCCAAATTGGTCCCAGGACATTACCACCGACGCACGAAAGCGTTTGCGACCAGGAACTCCATTTCCGAATCCGCCTCCACTCACTCAAGAGCTCCACCACCAGCAACATCCACCGATCTCAACCCAGTCGACCATGAGCTCCTGCTGTCCCAAAGAGATGGAACCCACGCGCGCCACCGTCGGCAGCGAGGTTGGCGTCACCAAGAAGTTCGGCCAAGCAATCATCTTCGTGGCCGGCCCAGCCAATGCCAAGGCCGGACTGCTCGTGTTCCCCGACATCTTCGGACCTGACAGTGGACGCATCAAGCAGGACGCCGAGGAGATGGCCACGCTCGGCTACGCCGTCGTCCTCATCGACATCGCGGACGGAGACTACCTCGGTCCGGGCCGACTGGGAGAGGTGACCGCCTGGCTAAACGCGCACCCGTTCGACAAGTTCATGCTGCCGCGCATGAACGACGCGATCAAGTACCTCAAGGAGGAGGTTGGCGTCGAGACCATCAGCAGCTACGGGTACTGCGGAGGAGCGTGGATGGGAGCTCGCCTCTCTGCGCAGAACGACACGGCTGTGCGCGGCCACGTGTCGTTCCACCCGTCGTGGTTGGCCGAGAACATGCTGCACGGCGAGGGCAGCGTCGAAAAGCTCGCGCGCCGTGTCAAGGCGCCGCAGCTGCTGTTGGCCGCCAGCAACGACGCGGACTTTGTCAGCGAGGGCGGGTCGGTGGAGCAGATCCTCAAGGGACGGGAGCCGAGCATCGTGGATCTGAGCGAGGTGGTCGACTTCCCGGACGTCGTGCACGGCTGGGTGAACCGCGGGGACCTGTCGGACCCGGTCGTCAAGGCGTCGGTGGACAAGGCGTGGGCCAAGGCGCGCGCGTTCCTCCTCGCCGTGAACCCTCCCGCAGCGTAGGCCGCTGCCTCCACACGTGGAGAGTCTGTGGGTCACCGCGAAGGGGTCTGCTAGACCCCTTCCCCAGGGTCGGGTTGCGAATCAGACTTTGAACCGTTTCACGAATCAACATGAAAAAGCTTCGTCACATGGATACTGTACCTTTCGATGCGCTGTGACAACCTTCCCGTCACCTTCGCGCAACCTTTTGATAGTCAGACAGACCCCTACTATGGTAAAGTCTGCCGGACCCCCAGTGCAACGATGAAGGTCGGTGCTCTCGGGATTTGTGTGCAGCTCCATTATTGGGCTTCAATCGCGTCGGTAGTGACGGGAGTGCGCCGAAGCGGACGGACGGACAAGCAGACGCACCACAAGCTAACGCACAAGCTAACGGGCTCTGTCCCGGTCGCGGCCGCAGTCGCGTCGGCGTATAAGACCGGCGTCACGACCAATCGACTGACTGGCGATCGACGACACCGCTTTCTTATCCCACCGCAAGAAGCTCTTCAGTCGCGGACCTGTGGACGATCTTGTCCGCGCTTCCTCCCTCGCGCATGCTGTCGTGTTTCAAGGGCCGGCAGGGCGACAGCGTCGTCCTCAAGCCGCTGGGCACGTGGCGGCGGCGGCGGCGCGCGCTCGAGGACAAGTACAAGCTGCTGTACCAGGTGGGCGAGGGCAAGACCGGGCAGGTGTTCGTGGCCGCGCGGCTCTCGGGCTCGCGCGGGAGCTGGCGCAGGAGCTCCGGCGCCAGCAACAACAGCGGCGGCGACGCTACGAGCGAGGAGGTGGCCGTCAAGATCGTCGCGCGCGAGTACCTGTCGACGCCGAACCGCGTCGACGCGCTGCGCGAGGAGCTGGCGGCGCTTGGCCACGTGCGGCACCCTGGCGCGCTCAAGCTGCTCGACGTGTACGAGGACGAGGAGCGCGTGGCGATCGTCACGGAGCTGGCGCGCGGCGGCGAGGTGCTCGGCGCCATGTGCGCGCCTGGCCGCGCGCCGCCGCTGCGCGAGGGCGACGTGGCCGCGGTCGTGCGCGAGCTGCTACAGGTCGTGGCGTACCTGCACTCTCGCGGCATCACGCACCGCGACGTCAAGGTGGAGAACGTGCTGTGCCGCTCGCGAGACGTGCGCGACGGCATCGTGCTGGTGGACTTTGGGCTCGCGCACCGCGGACGCATCGGCCGCGCCGAGATGACGGGCATGAACGGCACGCCGCACTACATGGCGCCCGAGATGTTCGCCAAGGGCGGGCTGTACGGGTGCGAGGTCGACCTCTGGGCCGTCGGCGTCGTGACCTTCGTGCTGCTCTTCGGCCGGTTCCCGTTCGACGCGCGCTTCCTGTCGCAGGTCGAGGACCGGATCGTCGCGGGCGACTTCTCCTTCCCGCCCGAGCTCGACGCGCTCGTGTCGCACGACGCCAAGAAGTTCATCCAGTACCTGCTCGTCGTCGACCCGAGCAACCGGCCGCCGGCGTCGCTGGCGCTGCAGCACCCGTGGCTGCAGCCGGACGCCGCCAGCTCGGCGCGAGAGCTCTCCGAGCGCCACCTGGCCGCGATCCGCGCCTTCCTGGACGGCAGGAAGACGTTCGAGCGGCCGCAGCAGCAGGGCGGAGAGCACGGCAGCTACGCGCCGCCGACACTCCCATAGCGTCGCTACGTTAGGCACCTGTGTGTGTGTGTGTGTAGTAGATTAGACGGCGGGCCGGCCAAGTCCAGGATGCAGACAGCAGCATCATGAGTTCATTCGTGTCTCTCCTATGCGTATACAGCGTATCGGACACCGCTCGGGGGATGTCACGGCGCCTCCTGTGACGGTCAGCGCGCAGGTCCCCCGGGTTTAACGCCGTCCTCGTCAAAATCCACGCGCGCTCGCGCCAAACCCGCCGCTCAAAAGACGTGGATGACCGTGTAGAGCGCGAGCCCCGTGGCCGTCATGAGCACGGGCGCGTCCATCGTGTGCGGTGCCGTGGCCTCGGCGTAGGCGGCGACGAAGGGCAGCGCGGCCATGGCGGCCCAGAGCTGGCTGGGCGAGTCAAAGTCGGCGTACTGCAGCGCCGGGAAGACGAGTCCCGCGAGGAAGACGCACGCGCTGCCCTCCAAACTGCGCGTGTACTTGCGCCGCGAGAAGCAGGCGCTGGCCGAGTACTTGTGGCGGCCGAAGGCGATGCCCACGGGCTCGGCCAGCCCGTCGCCTACCGTCGTGACGAACACGAGCACGAACACGAGGTCGCTCTGCGTCGTCCGCGAGAACAGCCAGCGGAAGAAGAGCAGCGTGAAGAGCCCCGGGAAGACGTTGCCGGCCACGAGCCACTTGAGCGTGTGTGGCCGGTCCTCCGGCCGGTCGAGCGAGTTGAACTGCAGCATGAAGAAGGTCGAGCGCTCGCGCACGGGCTTGATGAGCAGCAGGAAGCACAGCAGCGTGGCGAAGTCGCCCCAGGCCAGCTCGAGCGGCCCGCTGCACCGGCACGCGGCGTCGTCCGGCTTGACGAGCAGCGGCACGAGGTACGCGGCCAGCAGGATGAGCTTGCGCGTGTAGTTGACCTTGAACGCGGAGCTGCGCTCCGTGATGACGTACCCGGCCTCGTCCACGATGCAGAAGAAGCGGCAGACGATGCCGCCGAGAGTCGACACACCCATCATGACGAACACCTTGGGCAGCAGGAAGAACCAAAAGGTGCCGTTGCGCCACAGCTCGGGCTGCAGCGCGCTCGTGAGCGCCACGAGCAGCGCGCCGCTCGCCAGCATGCCGGCGAGGAAGACAAAGTCGAAGGTGCGCGTCCAGCGCGTGTCGTAGCGGCCGGCCACCTGCCCGGCGTAGATGAGGTCGTTCGAGTCGCCGTCGTAGTCGTAGCCGCCGTAGTGCTCGTCCTGCTCGTCCGCCGCGATCGTCCCGTACGTCGGCACCTGCTTGGGCAGGCGGAACTTGGGGCCCGCCTTGGGCCGCCACAGCACACGCAGCACCAGCAGGATGGCCAGCAGCGACCCGAGCGGCAGGCCCACGAGCAGCGAGTAGTCGACCGCGTCCAGGTGGTCCGACCAGACCAGCGGCGCCTCGGTCGCCGCGGGACCCACAGGCGCCAGTGGCGCGGCCGGCGCGGCCGTGCTGGAGGTGTAGCCGTCGCCGTCCATTGGCTGCCGGGATCAGCGACGCGCTGCGGCCTCACGGAGCGCTGGAAGGAGGCGGGGAGCGCGGCGGAGCGGTGGTTGGAGACTGGTGCGGAGCCGCTCGCGGGTGATTGATTGATTGCCGACGCTTTGCGCGTGGCGAGGAAAGATCCAGGAGGGCTTTGACAAAAGGAGGTAGATGAAAGGTTTGAATGGATCAGTACAAAATTGGTAGTCTACCTGGTTTTGGTACGATCAAAGGACGCGGGATCAAGTCGCGCGCAACAGAAAATAAATCAGGAACATTGCCTGGGTTTTAGCGCAATTTAGAATAGTGACTGGTTTGTGGGAAGCTTTTCATTATCAAATATTACGAACCTGAGGGCACTATCGAGAGGCTCGTTCGGTAAAAATCGAAGTGGACGGACGCATGACGAGCTCCATGTCAGCGGCAGCGGCCCATTTGATTCGCCACGGCATTATCAGACCCCACACGCCCTCGATTGGCTTTGATAGCGACTCGTACGTAGCGCTGCGCTGCGTCTCTCTCACCCCTGGGCGACCTCGAAGTCGCGGTCCTCCAGCGCCTCGCGGTCCTCGGCCGAAAGCGCGTCGCTGAGCAGGAAGAAGTGCGGCGTCGCCCCCTCCGGCAGCAGCGAGCAGTCGATCGCGGCCAGCGTCGCGACGCGCTTGGCCACCAAGATGACGTGCTGCAGGCGCAGGTCCGAGTACGGGAAGAACGACGTGTCCTCGGCCAGCAGGGACGGCAGCTTGCCGCTCTTGAAGTCCAGCAGCACGTCCTTGTTGGCGTCCTGGAAGCGCTCCATGGGCGTCTTGAGCGCGCCGATGTGCCGGAACGCCACGCTGTTCTGCTTCTGCGAGCGGATGCCGACGCGGCTCTTGGACCGCACGGGCTCGGCGCGCACGCCCATCTTGTTCTTGATGGCCTTGAACAGCGACTGCGCGTCCACCAGCATGAGCACCCTGGCCTTCTGACGCCCGTCTCCGCGTCGGATCTCGCGGTGCTTGGCCTCCGCTTGTGCGGCGCACTCATCCAGCGATTTGCACAGCCGGATTGGAAAGCGGACAGCTTGCTGGGGGGCGTCAGCGTCTTCTTCATCGCCGCTATCGGCGTCCCCACGATCGCTGTCGTCGGCAGCTTCATGTGTCCTGGAGGCGTCTTCATCATCGTCATCGACGTCATCACTATCGCTAGCAGCATGCGAGAGCTTCTGCCGCTTCGCCACGCCAGTGACGAGCGCGTTGAGCGACGGCTTCTTCCAGCGCGGGTCGCGCGTGCTCGGCGGCTGGAAGAGCCGCCCCGAGTCGTCCTCGTGCGTCATGCCCAGCTGCATGCGGCGCTTGCGCGTCTTCTTGCGCGTCGCCAGCGTCTTCATCTTCTTCTGCTTGAAGCTGCTCGACATGGCCGCCGTCGCCGCCTGAGGTGCTGCAATCGGGCAGCAACAAGAGAGGCCTCCTTCCCGACGTCGAGCAGTGGCGACAAATGCTGATCAGCGCCACGCCGTTTTGCGCTCCAACCAACAGAGTGGGCTAGTAATAGTACGATTTTTGGTCAAGCGTAACCTTATTCTGTTGCACAGGAAAACTGCTCAAGCGAACAAACTCTCCAACAGCCTTTGAAACTTCAATGCGTAATTTTTGAAACTTGTGTAAACTTGTTTCAAGTTTGATGAGTTCATTCTCTTTGAAAGTCAACAAATATTCTGTTTGACAGTTCACGTGCACTATAACTAGTAATTTTTAATTTAATACGCGACACGCGAAACCTCCCATCCCCAAGTAAAAAATCTATAGTGGACCACTATACATTTCAATTGTCTTTTAGCACCATCCTCGATTCAATTTTGAATTGGGTCGATTTTTTTTTACTTACTTTGAGTATTGCGTGCACGAGCATGTGTGGTTGGAATGGGAAATACAGTATCTTTTAGGACATGCTATGAATTCGCAGCAAAATAATGTGGACCACGTAAATTAGGGACACAAAATGAAAATGTCTTGCATCCACTAAGTGTGCAGAAACCCGACGACAGCTGATCCATCAAATAAGCTGTCCGAGACAACGTAACATCACATGCATCACATCCACGAGCAAAACGCGAACGCCGGTGACGCCTTCCGCTCGACCACTTCGGCTCCTCCTGTCCACGTGACAGTGAAGCCCGTGGCGATGCTCTGGTTCGACAGAGTGATCTCCAAGCGCTGGGTCGTCGAGTCGTACGCCGAGATGGAGCCCACCGACACGCTCGACGGCTTGCTCGTCACGCCGAGCACCACCAACTTGTT
>JAADXX010000237.1:0-35640 GCA_023338025.1 Phytopythium oedochilum | reverse complement strand
TCGAAGGCCCTGGTGGCCCATTCACTCAGCTCGGTGAGTGTTCGCCGCTCCAAACTAGCCACCTCGCACAGTTTGAGCTTCTCGCCGATGGTGAGCCGGATGTACGAGTTCTTGGGCGTCGATGGCATGGTGCAAATTGTGAAATAAGCAGACCGCGCACCATCGCATCCTTATTGCATCGTACTTTGAAAAGTAATGTTCGCGTCCAGCCGTTCATTTCGTGTTGCCATTTAGCAACACGGGCATGATGGGCGTGAACTATTGTGCTTCAACTCCCTTCAGCACTAACATAATTTATTATTCGACAATATCTCTTCGCGAACAAACGAAAATGGCTTTTCACAGTATACCGACTGTTCTGAGGTGCGACCAGGGTTACGCCATCGGCTGAAAAGTCAAGGCTGGTTACGCATGTCGGTCGTGTTCTGTGCAGACCCACACCAAGCGACAGTCCCGCGAGTGAGTGCCATGTGCCATATATTAAATTAAATATTTTTGGCATGCACATTGTAGCCATGCTCCGCCGGCCGCGAAGCGCAAGAGCAGGTCGCTGCGCTACTTCCGCTGGTTCGTGGCGTACGACGGCGCGCACTCCCACGGCTTCCAGAAGCAGGAGGGCTCGGCTGGCGCCTCCTTGGACGCCACGCTCCGGACGGTGCAGCTAACGAACGAGGACGCGCCGAGACGCCCGACCGGCGAGACGCTGCGCGTGCGCGAGGCTTCGCGCACGGACTGCAGCGTGCTCGCGGTGGGCCAAGTCGTGGCCTTCGACAGCGCGTGCAGCGCGACCGACCGCGGGCTTCGCGAGGCGCTCAATCAACAGCCGGCTGCCGGAGGACGCGCGCTGTGCCGGTCGCTGCGGTTGGTTGTAGCGCCGTTCGACCCGCGAGCGCGCTCCAAGGGCAAGACGTACGAGTACGTGGTCCGCAGCGGCGGACTGCGGCCCGTGTCCGACCGCGCGCGCGTCTGGTTGGTCCGCACGGCGCTGGGCGTCGACAGGATGCGGCAAGCCGCGGCGTTGAAAGTCGGAACCAAGGGCTGCTCTTCGTTCTCCGGCGCGAATGCTGGCAAGGACGGCGACAAGAGCGGCGTGTGCGCTGTCACAGTGATTGAGTGCTTCACGCGGAGCAAGACGGGCAGGAGGGGAAAGAGCACGAGGACGACCGGTCGACAACGATCCGCATCCGGTTCCGCGGCGGCCGGTTCCTCTACAAGATGGTGCGCAACCTCGTGGGCACGCTCGTGGACGTCGGCCTCGGGAATTCGAGCCGATGGACAGGACGAGCGTCCTGGAGAACAAGAGCCGCGCCAAAGCCGGACAAGGAGCGCCGCCGCACAGCCTCACGCTCGTGCGCGCAGCTTCTTGACCCCAAACGCCGCCCGCTTGCTACCGTCAAGGTGGACAGCCCCCAGCCCAGCCCGAACACGGGCGAGACCGATGTTCCGCGAGGTGGTGCCGCTGGACACTTTCAAGGCGGCGCACGCCAAGGTGGACGAGGCGGTCGGCGCGCAGCGCGAGTAGGCCCACGTACCGTTGCGCGCCGCAGCCTTGGCAATGTGCGCCACCGGGATCGACGTGTTGGCCGCCGCTATGTCGAAGCAAGCCGATGCAGCAGGCGCGCATCGCGGTCAAACGACCGCCATCGTGCGCGCCAAGTGAGCGCTGTGGGGCAGAAACGATTTGACAGCGCGCGTGCTAAGGTGTACCAACGCTGCAGGCGCCATGACTCGCGAGCAGGACAAGGTTACTGTGTAGCTTGACCAAAAATCGTTCTATAGCTCGGCCAACCCGACATACCCCTCCATCAACAGATCGCGTTCGACGAGAGCGTCGCGCCCGCCGCGGCGACATGCTGAGCCGCACGGAGACGCAGTACGAGACGGTGCCGACGCAGGTGCGCATGATCCCGGGCCGGTGCTCGTCGCTCAAGATCCACTTGCCCAACGTCTTCTGCCCGGTTCGCGTGCAACCCGAACAACAGCATGCTCCTGGACATTGACGAGGTCCGCATCATGTCGGGTGACGACGACCACCGTGAGCAAGTACTCTCGGTCAGCGATCAGGACGACTGATTCTACGCGTGTGATGGCAATGGCACAGAGTGTGTCTCCCCCATGGACCTGCGTCTGCACTCGTGCGTGGATACCTGCGGCTTGCTGTGTGCTGTCAGCGCTGGCGAGAAGTGCACGTACACGGACGCGTGCTTCGGTGCAGAGGCAGCCTCGAGCAGAAGCTCGGGTGACTCGTTGGGTGAGTCCGAGTGGGCCGAGCTCGATCGAGTTTTACGGCCACTACACGTGCATGTTCGCCAAGGTGCGCGGTACGGGCGACGAGAGCGCTCGCGAGGTGCTCTTCGGCATCACGATCATCAAGATGCTGAGCATGCTGGCGGACTCTCGTGTTGTTTCATAGTGTCTGGCTGGCCAACTATTTACCTAACGCACCACACGAACTGTGGACTCCGAACGAGGTCGTCGTAGACTCAAGAGAGAGCGTCGGCGGGCTCCACGCTCTGGACCCGCTCGCACAGCTCGACACCATACTCCTGCTTGTACACGGTGCTGACCTGCTCCGTCACGAGCGAGCAGCGGCGCACCAGTCACGAGCTCAGACTCGAGGAGTCCGTCTTGGCCGTCTGCAGCGAGATCTCAAACTGCTCCGCCAGCAAATAGCACCGCTCCAGAATCCAGCGCAAATAGTACAGCAACGCCGCGCCTCCACCATCCGCGAACTTGTACTTGGCCGCGTTGGTGTTCACCACGTGTTGAGCCGGACTCGACAACATGACGCTCACAAACGTGTTCTCGTCCGTTCCGCGCTTGCCCTAGCCGGGCTTGTACACATTCTCCACATCGGCCTCCGCCTTCGCATACTCGTGGACTGACGCGTCAAAGTCGACGACCTCACAATGCAGCGCAGTCAAAATGACCACGCGCAGGTCACCCACCACTCAGGAAACTGCCCAGCGCGTGCGTGAGATCTTCGCCGTATAGCTCCGAGTACGCCTTCTTCAACAGACTGATCTCCGCGTTCGAGCGGCCAAGGATCACCTCCACACACCCGAGCACAACCAAACGTCAGAACATGCAACCCGCCGCCCATGCAATCATGCATGGCACCAACAAACCAAACGAAAACGCAACGTGCCGATTACCACTGCGCTGACGCCGACCCATTCGTCACATTGCGCAGGATCTCCGCCTCCACTCCGACAACAGGACGCACCGTCAGCTGCAGCAACGACGAGTACTCGCTGCTGTCCGCAATGCTCGAGCTTGAGCCTCCGTCAGACTCAGACTCTGCAGATTCTTGTAGTCGACGGCGGAGATCAGGAAGCGCTCTTCCGCCGTGTAGCGCATGAACAGCGCTGCCAACGCCTCCTCGTTTACTGTCTCGCCAGACAAATACTGCGCCACTCCCTCCACCGCCGAGTCGATCTCAGCAGAGAACGTCAAGCTCTCGCCGCTGTAGTAAGCCTGGGCGGACTGCGAATACGCCACAGTCGTCTCAATGGTCTCCGTCGTCTCGCCAGACACAGCCCTTGCCTCCCAGGAGCGCACGTCGATCCATCCGTCGACATTCGGACGTTGAAGTCAAGAGCTCGCGGTTCGCCCCAACACGCTTTCTCGTCGTTGACGCCGCGTCATGTGCAGCGACGACAGTATATCTCGGCTCCTTCTGCACGACGCCCGCCCTCACGATGGCCGCCGTCTATAGAGCGACCACGAGCCGTCCGGGCTTCAACTCACCGCCCATGAAGGAGCTCAGCATCCGTTTTTACTCGCATCGTCGTGGACAGCGTCATGGACCAGATCAACGATACTGTAGGCACGTTTGACTGCCGCCATGCGGGCTTTTACCCTTGGATTACATCGGTCTGACCGCGGAACGCACGGAAGCGCCGCGCATCCGCCTCGATGCACTCGCGCACGTGTCGGCGCGCGGCGTCGACGTCCTCCTGGGCGAACGCGTTGCGCGGTAGCAGCGACTCGAGGTTTCCGTCCACGACCTCGCGGCCCACGGCGCCGTCAGGACGCTCCAGCAGCTTCTGCGCCAGGCAGTTGCGCAGCATCACCTCGGCGAACTTGAGCACGTACACGCCGCAGTCGTATCCGTTATCTTGGCGCGGCGTGTCGGCCACCACGGCGCGCACACGCTCCATGTCGTACACCGGGACCTTGCGGTCGTCCTCGTCGGTACCATCGGCGCCGCCGGCTTGCGAGTTCTGCCACTCAAGACGGAGGAACCTGCATCGACCAACAGCACCGTAAGTCGTCACCGCGCAAACGAACGACATCCTCGACAAACTAACACGCACACTCGGAGGTTCCGCGCAATGATCTTCCGGTTGTGGTAGCTGCCAAGCGGGTCCAGCACCGCAATGCAAGAGCTCGCATCCTCTTCCTGGATCGGGAAACGGCGAGAGTCAGCACTGCTAGTAGTACCGAACACAACTGCCAGCGCGCGGCGCTCACCTCGCCCTCACGCGCTTCCGCCGCCGCGCTTTTGGGATTCAGGATCACGGCGAGGCTCCAGTGCCAGCTGCAGTCGCGCAAAGAGCTTCATGTCAGCTCACTGAGGGACCGCCATGCGAGCCACGGCTGCAGACACGTACTCCTTGTTGATCGGAATAAATATCATCGACCGGTTGAAGAAGTCGGCGCGCGCCAGCCACTTGGACACGTTCTTGTACCCGGCCTCGAGGCGGCTGGTGACGCTGTTGCCGCGGCCCATGCGAAAGTGCGAGTAGAAGTGCGAGCTTAGGAAAAGCACGCGCTGCTGGATGACCGGCTCGTCGCGGAACGTGTCCAGCATCAAGCGCCTGAGAGCCATCGACGCACAGCCACCCGCCGGTCAGACACGGATGGAGTAGACCAAGCAAGCCAGCTCAGCACAACGTACTTGAAGTAATAGTCGATGACGTTGTCGTTCAGGTAGCGCTCCGGTTTCAGACGGAACACGTCGCGGCGAATGATCGTCACAATGTCCGACGAGCACGGCGGAAGCGGGTACGTCAGCACCATTTCGTCGCCGTCGCTGTCGTCGTCCGAGTCGGCAGCCCTGGGACGACACGCCAACACGCAATTAGAACAGTTGATTCGCCAGAGTCAGTCATCGAGCCGCGGGTGCGTACATGTCGGCGCCTGGTTTCTTCCGCTTCCGTCTGGGCTTTGGTCGGTTCGCCCGCGCAAATGAAAACGGCTCGCCCTCCAGTGCACGCAAGTATTGTCGACTCTCGGCCTTCTCAATCCTGTGCAATCAAGTAACAACACAACGCATGCAAACGTGGGCGACGGGAGACGACCGTCAGTGCTGCCTCCTCTCCGAGCACCAGATCAAAACTCGCTCGCCGCTTACACTTCGATGGTCGCGAACGAGCGAACAACCTCGACGATGGACTTCACTGTCTCCTTGGCGTTCGTCGCATCAGTCGGCTTGAAGATAATGAACTTCTTGGCAATGTCTTCACCTAAGCCAACAGTTAGCATCCGTCAGTCACAGAGTGAGCCAAGCGCGCAATGCACTCTCCATAACTTTGCCTTACACTCTTCAGCCGGGTCGAAAAAGCTCCGCCAGGCCGCGTCGCTGTCGGAAGTGGGCGGTGGGCACCGCAGCGCCATGAAAGGCAGCTCGTCCCCGACCGGAATGAACGACGGCGAGTCCTCCTTGTCATCGTCTCCGTCTGAGTCCCAGCACACACTACGACGACACCGAGCCAGCGCATCGTCAGTAGCAATTCGTCAGCATCAGCATCAGCGCGATTTGGACGTCACCGAGCGTCCAGCAGCTTCTTGAAGTCGATAATGCAGTGCGGCTGGAACGGCCACTTTTCGTGGTTGGCCCTGCGCATCGCACATCCCGCGCCACCGCGCGCCGCATTAGAAACAACTGCCCCTGTTCGCCATCGAGCGCAACGCGCACGGCCCTCACCGGATGTTGGAGATGCAGACGCGGTCGTTCTGGAACAGCAGCGTCGCCGAGCACTGAAAGAGCCCGAAGAGCACGTCGCACTCGTCCACGCGGACGACGCACGTGGCGCCTAGCTCGCCCACATCCACGCCGCTCGCGTCGGAGGCCTGGTCCACGTCTACCTCCTCGCCCTGGACCGGCGCCGGCGGCGCGTCGTCGCCGTCCGACTCCGAGTCGTCCAACGCGATCGGCTGGTCAGCCGAGGCCCCAATGGCCGCCGCTGGCTTGCTTCTCGACCGCGTCGCCATCCCCAGCGCGGGCCTCGCCGCCCCGCTGCCCCCTTGGCTGCCTCCGGACCGCAGCGAGAACGACACTTGGCGGTTGGTCGGCGCGTACTCGCTGAGGCGCCTCGACGCCGCGCTGCTGCCGGCCGCCACGACAGGCCGCGGGGAGCGCCGCACCGGCGCGTCGGGCGACTTGTGCCGGAGCGCCGGCCGCTCGGCGAGCGACACGCGCGGCCGGGCCTGTCTAGCCGGCGGCTCGGGCTCCTTGCGCCTCGGTGTCCAGCCGCTCGAGCCCAGCGGTACCGAGACCGGCGGCGACGGGGCGCTCGCCGCCTCGAGCGACGACGCGGCTGCACGCGCGCGCCTGGGGTCCTGGCCCTGGCCCTGGCGCTGCGCCGCCGCCTTGGCGGCCGCCGACTTGGCCGTGAGGTTGTCCAGGAACGAGCCCTGCGACTTGGGCGGGATGAACCGCTGCTGCAGGTGCTGGTCGCCCATGATGGACGCGCCGACCTGGACGGGCACGCCCGAGGCCGCCGCGACCCCGGAGACGTACTTGCCCGGGCCGTGCGGCCGCGCCTGGCCCGAGAAGTCGAACTCCTGGCCGCGCTCGGCCCAGTCGCCGCGCTCCGGCCGGTGGGGGCCGAGCCCGCTGGCCACGCGCTCGAAGCCCGCCGAGTGCAGCCGCCCGCCCGGCTCCCGCGGGTCCCGCGGCGCGCCCGCGGTCATCCGGCGCGCGCCGTAGCGCCGCTTGCCGCCCGGGCGCACGGGGGCGTCCGTGTCGTCCCCGCCCATTCGCTGCTGCTGCTGTTGGAGTAAGAGACGCAGGAACTTGCCGAGGAAACCAGCACGGGTCAAAACAAGGTGCGATTGTCTCCGATTTCATACTGAAATGCTGTGAAGAGGTCGGCGTGGTGCAGCGCTCTTTTCGCAAAACCGGGCAGTTGCACCTTATCACCGGACAGTTTGAAGCGCCCACCTCTATTCCCAACTTGACGCCTTTCCGCCGCGGCATGAAGGACAACACCGCCGGCAAGCGGCCGCCGCCTGCGTCCAGCGGCGGCACGGGGCTGCTGCCGCCCGGCTGGGAGCTGCGCGTGTCGCGTTCCAAGGGCAGGGCCTTCTACTACCACTCGGCGACGGCGCAGACGCAGTGGACGCGCCCCGAGGCGGCAGCGGCGGCGCCATCCAAGCGGCGGCGAGCGGCCGACGCTGACGCCGACGTCGACGCGTCTGCAGACCTCCAGCGCGGCGGTGGCGGAGGAGACGACGGCGGAAGCGGCGGAGCACTGCGCGGGCTCGTCGCGGCGTCGATGCGCGCGGGCGGCGCGTCGATGCGAGGGCCGCAGGGCAAGCCGGTCGCGTTTTCTCCGTGGGAACACCAGCTCGCGGCTGTCGAGAAGCTCGTGGCTGCGGTGCAGGCGGACGACGGACAGGAGCAGGTGGGTGGCGGCGTTACAGTCTGTATGGAGGTGCCTGTACCTGTCTGTAGGGAGTGGCGGCGTTGCGTTTGCTCACTGGCGCTGCGGACAGGAGTGCGAGCGCTTCCTCTTCCAGCACAGCACGGGCGCCGGCAAGACCATGACGATCGCGGCCGTGGTACGTCGTGGACCCCACCGCGAGCCGAAGCTGCGACGCGCGCACTCACCGCTGCCGTGTGCTTAATGGGCTCGCAGGCGCACCAGCTGCTGCTCGCCAAGGACGCCGCGGGCCGGCGGTTCCACACGGTACTCGTGGTCATCGACCGGCTCAAGCTCGACGAGCAGGTCGGCGGCGCGGTCGAGCGCTTCCTGCGCCGCAACGGTGTCGACAAGGTCTTTCGCGCCGAGAGCATCCAGCACCTGTCCGCGCTGCTCGACGGAGCGCACGGCAAGACGCCGCAGCGAGTCATCGTCACCACGATCCACAAGATGGGGCTACTCGCGAAGGAGCCGGTGCTGCTTGCGCGCCTTCTTCACCGCCAGCGCAGCCGCCGCAACAATGACGCTCGAAGTGGCGGCGGCGGCGGAGAAGACAGACAGGAGGCATCCGCCGAAGACGCAGATGCGTACCAGCGCGTCGCGATCATCACAGACGAGGCGCATCGGTCGCACTCGGCGTCGACGCGGGCGGCGATCGAGGAAGTGCTTCGAACAGGCACGGCAGTTCGTCCAACGGTACGAGAAGTAGGAAAAAGGTTCGATTGAGGCTCTTCGTCGCTCACTGCCGCTCCCGCGCCTAGTTCATCGGCTTCACCGCGACTCCGGACCCGTCGACGCTGCAGCTCTTTGGCTCGCAAACCAGCGACGATTTGCTGGTTCCTTTCGACTGCTATCCGATCTCCAGAGCGATCGAAGAAGGCCGCATCATGGACGTCTTGTCGCAGTACTCGAACGTCCGGTGCGCTGTCGAGACGAACATTCCGGACCACGTGCTCGAGTCGTTGCGGAAGAATGGCCAGCTGCGGCGCGTCCTAGACGAGGCTAGCGATGACGTCGCGGTTCTCAAGGCAAAGTCGCTGCTCATGATGGAGGACTTTGCGAAAGCAAAGGACGAGTGTCCGCTCCTCAAGGCACGCCTCTGTCTCATTGACCGTACGGAACCTGGACGTGGACGGAATACCTTACTGTGTGACCTTGTCGTGGGCAGTGCATGGTCGTCACGCGGAGTCGCCGAGACGTGGTAAGGTACCGGCAGTTAATCGCCGCATTTGTCCGAAACAGGTGCGTTTATGATTATCCCAAGGCCGTGCGCTTAGATCCGCTAACAGTGACACTGTCCTGCCATCATACGTTAGACAACTCGGATGGCATATCTACGCCGCATTCAGTGGCGTGGTGTCCATCGACGACAGCCCGGACCAGCCGGCGGCGACAGAGCAGTCGATCAACGGCCCCGACGCGAGCCTGGCTATCAGCGACGTCGTGATTGTCTGCGACAAGCTGGACACGGGGTACAACGAGCCCTTGCTCGGGTGCATGTACATCGATCGTGTGCTGCGCTCCAGCTCGCAGACAGTCCAGTTGCTCAGTCGCCTGAACCGTCAGCATCCGCGTACGTTGCGAGGCTTGCGACCTTGTCCCCGTGCCACCATGCAACTGACCACCGCTGGTGTTACTGTTTTTCAGGAAAACCGTTCGTCCGCATTGTGGACTTCGCCAACCACGCCGCAAACATCCGTCGAAGCTTCGCTGAGTACTGGGAAGCGGCCCACACTCCGATTTCGAGCGACACGGTCGACTCCTCGTCGACAGCCATGGACATCGCTACCGCCAGTCTTCTCCTGTGCGACGAGCTGCCGGAGCTGGTTGAGAATTCCTCACTCCAAGTGCGCGAGCTTGTTCGCGACAGTGTACTGCCGCTCGAACGGGACACTTTCCAGCAACTTGTCGACGCCGTTCGCGTGCTCGTGGACTCGAGCAAGGCTGCAGAGCGCTCGCCTCGCCGCGAAGTGCTCGAGTCGCTGTGCCCAATTAGGTATGTTCTTGTACCGACGCATTTGCAAGTGAAAAACTAACAAAACTAACGGTCGGACGTGTCTTCGGTGCTTCAGTCAGACCCTTGTATTGGAGCTCAAGAGCGAGCTTGAGCGCCACATCACATCTGCCAAAGGAGCCGACGAGACAATCAGCGCGGTAACCAAGAAGATGCGGTCACGCGTCCACAAATACGAAACGATATTCCGCGGCCTCGTGGCACCCAAGTCCCTTCTGGTACGTCCAACTGGCTGGAACTCGTGCAACGGCTACTGCATTGCTAACCCCCCTGGTGTATATCCGCAGGATCGAGCGACTTGGTCCACGAGCGTGGCTCAGTGCGTGTCGAGCCTGCTGCATGGCTGCGAGATTGAACGGTTCGAGGCACTGCTGATCCTGTGCCAAGCGCGCAGGCGTTCCAAGAAGTCGCAAGAGCTCGATCTTGTCGTCGAGAAGGCGCAACGCGTGGTGGCTCTGGCGATATCCTTGACGACAGCGGATGACGCTCTGCCTTCCCGACTCGACTCTCGGATCACTGCAATGGCAGATAAGGTATGCCGCGCTTGAGTTGCTCGCTACAGTTGCTGGGTAGAGTTGGCTTTTGCCAACAGAGCGAAGCCGCCACATAGCAACTCGTAGTCCTCGCTCGAGTAAGCTCGAATGTCGAGCGTCCGCGTCGCTCCGACAATCGAAAGACACAGCGCAGTGTCGGCTGTCCTCGCTGTCGAGCGGTTGAACACAACCGTCTGCTTGCCGCGAAGAACCGCCTTGATCGAGCTGACGGCCACGCTCTTGTGGAAGAACGAGGCGCTTGTTGCCACTGGGTTCGAAACCCGAGACGCTGGCGGCTTCTTCCACAAGATCTGAGTGCACGCTGCATCCGTATACAGTAACTTCGCGTGCGGTTTGCCGCTTCGACCGTGCTGCCAGTCAAACGAGATGCTGAGCACACCAAGCGCACAATACAACGAAAGCGAGTGGAAATGCCCAGCATACCTTTTCGACAAGAAATCCAGCGCGAAGGGCATCTTCGAACCTGCCGAGGCACTCGCGGTCGCGGGACAACGAGCAGTCGGTTGACTCCCCTCTCGTCGGCATGTCGGCCCGTGTCTCGCTGCTGCTTGGAACGGACACGGGGAGAGACCGCGAGCTGCTGGTCAGAGAGACCGACGAGTCGCTTCCACCAGGGCTCAAGGTCGCCACTGTGACCCAGCGGAGGAAGCAGAAGAAGTCCTGCGCCACCAAGTCGTGTCGGAATCGCCACATCCCGCCATCGTAGTGTACCTCCGTCACTAGGCAGCCAGCGCCTAACGATGGCACGCGCGATGAGATCCGTCGTATGAGCAGGAGCATGACGGTGTCCACACGCTCGTCGCTTGACGACTCTGATGGTCGACGCCACTCAAGCCGCGATATATCCGCACTGACTCGCAGTCGCCCTTCACTTGCATGATGCTGGGCGTCCTCCTATGGATGATCAGCAGCACCGTGTCAGCAACCTCTAGCACTAATTCCGTTGATATCACACGTACCAACTGAACCGTGACGCCACGAGTGAGCACCCCGAACTCGTGTAGAACTTCCATCCGGCGGTGAAGCAGATTCGCGTTGGCACCGCCGTATACGAGCGCGCTGCTGTGCTGCGTCTCTGTTTGTGGCAGCGAGCGCTTTACCCGCCGTGCAATCCAGTCTCGCCATGTCCGTTGTATCTTGACGCACGAAGCCGTAGTCTGTGGGACCGAGACCCCGAGTTTCGCGGCGCTGGCCTCCGTCTCCGTTGGCCCAGGATTCACACTCTCTTGGCAGTCGTGGAAGTTCTCATCCTCACTTGACTCCGAGAGCCAATCTGCGTCCGAACACGACCCGCCGCCCCGCAGTATCACTTCACTGAAGGTCGTTCCGAGCAGCGACATCGTCGTCTCGGTGTCTTCTCGACGCAACGGATGGTAATCAAAGTCCGCACGGCAGAGTTTGATCTCGGCTTCGATATCAGCCAGCGTGATGTCTTTGTCGGCATGCTCCGAATCATCAAGGTGAGGCTCACTCTCAGAACCGCCAGCAAAGTCGCCACTGCTTAGCACATGGGTGGCGGCGGTGTCGAGAACAGGAGCTGCAGGGTCCAATTGATCCCAGCCAAAGTGAGCAATAGTTGAGGCATTGGTTCCTTCAATACTCTGCTGGGGCCACTGGGAGCTGGCTGCGTCTTCAAGTTGCTGCGGCACGTCTAGCGACAGCCAACAGTAGTGCAGTCACCAAATGGTCAGCAACCATATTGAGCTCGTGTGATCCAACCAAGATGCACCTGAGACTGGAGCGGGGTTGAGATCGGTCGGGAGGTCCGTGTCAATGGATGAAAACTCGCCATCTCCGAGGGAAGCGCCGTAGTCGTACACTTCAGCTGGATCGAGCGGGTCTTCGGACCCTCTGTCGGTCTGATTGACTCCTGTCAGAGCGATTCGGAAGATGACATCTACCGCAGAGTTGAACGCAGTCTTGTCTGTCTCGCGCTCCGTTCTCGCGTGCACTCCGTTCGCATCCACGCCATCATCGCCACTCTTGTCGGCCTCACCCATGGACTTCAAGTCGACGCTCGATGCCAGAGCCAACGGATGGTCGTCTCGGTACTTTTGGTACATCTGAGTCTGCATGATGCTCCGCATGAACTTGAGCTCGTCCGTGGAGAATCCACCAGATGCATTACTCGGTCCATCAGCTGCTCTTTCCAGCTCTGTGCACGCGTCGAGTAGTTGCTGGAGGTGAAGTCGCACTCTGCGAATCACCACGTCCACCCCAAACGAAACAACGCGCTCCGACTTGGGCTGTCTGATTTGGCTTGTGAAAAAATCGAGGTCTCGGCAGAGTGCATCCGCCCCCGGGATTCTCAGCGCTCCAACGTTGCGCTCGTCGTCTGTGTGAAGGACGATGCGGTGGTCGAGTAGATGCACGATTCCAGATCCTGCGGAGCACTCAAACGCTGGTGGAAGAGTGTCGATGCCGCATATCAGCGGGACAGGAGCCTGCAGCCAGTAAAAGAGGTAGCTGCAGCTTTACAACCGTGGAGGAAGGCGAGGCGGGCGGATGTAATGGAGTCCAGCACTTACCTCCATGTACTCGTGCAAGAACGGGGGCAATACCGTGATGAGCGGTCCTGCCCAGGACAGTGGCTGGAGCATCGACGCGAGCCCCAGCGTCGCCGACGACAACAGAGAAAGCTGATCGCAGACCACGATCACCTTCATCTCAGTCAGAAGCAGCGCCAGGATCTGAAGAGTTTGGACGATGGTGAGGTTTGCCAGCAGCAATGGCAGTGACCACTGCAGCAGCAAGGTGTCTTTGCCGTCGTCGACACTTGGTCGCTGAAGCACGAGGGGCTGCTCGGGAGCCGGGAAAACGTCCACGACAGAGCCCATTTCTGATACGCGAATACTCCTCAGTCTGCGGAAAACGCGGTCCACGTAGTGCGAGTGCTGGGATCAAAGCGAGGAAAAGAGCGTCAGCAGAGCATCGAGACACTACTTTTACCCAAAAGAGCGCCGCCACTAGCAAGCACTGACCTCGTTCGAGACGACGTTGCACTTTAGTGCCTGGCTCGTGTCCCCCTGCATGTCGTCTGTCACGAGGTAACGCACGCCTTCGAGTCAGTAAGCACGCGAAGAATCGCAGCCACTGCGCACTGCTCACCTAGAAGCCGACGCAGCACGTCTCGGAAGAAGGCGATGAGGGGCCATTGCGACACGATGCAGTAGCAAATCGGGACCAGGGAGAAGTGCGCCGCGTCGAAGCCGCTCGGGACGCGCAGGAGTTCCTTCATGCAGAAAGCGTACTGCACGCTCTGTCCCTGCGCTCCGCCTCCTGACAGCAGGAGCACAAAGAACTCTGCAGATTCATCCAGCGGGTTGACACTCTCGCTGCCGAACAATCGTCACGCGACTACTATTAGTCGCAGCGCACGACTCGCTTCAGTGATAGTAGCTCTACGCACCCATCCAGCGCCGCCTTGACGCCCCGAGGGAAGCAAAAGTGCTCGATGCTCTCGGCATTGAACTGGCAGTGGGGAGGATACGCGAACGCGACCGTGGCTTCGAAGACGCTTTCCTGGCGGTTCCAGTAGTTCTTGGCCGCGATGTCGCCCATATCCGGCCCAACGACCACGACATAGTCGCATATCGGCGGGTTCGCGGCCGCAGCGCACTCG
Source organism: Phytopythium oedochilum (assembly GCA_023338025.1). NCBI lineage: Eukaryota > Oomycota > Peronosporomycetes > Pythiales > Pythiaceae > Phytopythium > Phytopythium oedochilum. The sequence continues at coordinate 21,798 of JAADXX010000237.1, read as the reverse complement.
TCCTGTGGGCTCGGCAACAGAGCGACGGGTGAGAAGAGTGTCGTCAGCTAGCCATGCAAGCCGCCGGAGACTAGAGCACCTGAGCCGCAGCAGGGTCTGCCTCGCTTGCGACTGCGCTCTGGTTGCTGGAGCCACCGGCCATGAGCGCCAGGTCGCTCTCCACTGACTTTTCGAGCGCGTCGAGCGAGTCGAGCACGTCGTCGAACACGTCGGCTGGTCCTCCGGCCCCCGCGGCCTGGCTCTGAGGCGCGTCGGCGATGTCGATGCCGTTGCCGGCGAGCCAGAGCGCGATGGACCGGTAGCGCTCCAGGTCGGAGGCCGTCAGCGCGCGGCGGACCCTCGGTCTGTCGCCGGGCAGCTCGCCGGCGGCCCCCTTCTCGCGCTCGCCCTCGCTGCGGAGCGTCGCCGAGAACTTCTTGGCACCTACGCCCCTTCGTGCCCACGCGGACGGCGCGGCGGGCTCCCCCAGGCCCGGCGGCTGCGTCTTTGCCTTGGACGTGGTCCACTTCTCCCGGATCTGGTTGATCTGCCGCACCCTGCTGGCCGGTCAGTCGCCAATACGCGACGCGAGTAGGACCGAAGCCGGCCGCGAGCCACACACCTTCCCATGCCGCTGAAGATGGATCGTTGCCGCCCCAGCGCGCCCGCGTCCTCCTCCGCGTCGCTCATCGCCGCCCGCGCCGTGTTGCGGACGCTGCTGCGGACGCCGCGCTGGTCTCTCCGAAATAGGCGTCCTGAAAGGCCGCCTGGCCCCGCTGGACGGTCCCAAGCGCCCGCTCCGCCGCTCTAGCTGCTCGCCCGTCGCGACGTGGCCATCGCGCGCAGCTGGGACCATCAGCGCCGCCGTTGCCGCCGGTCCATGTTGAAGCGGTACTTTCCGCTGAAGGATGTAAAAGCCCGAGAAGACTTGGCTTCACTATGGTCGCGTCAGCCGCTTGAAGAAGGACCAGTGTCGGCGAAACATTCGCACTTAAGCGAGCGCTCGGCCGGCCGCCATACTTCCAGAAAATACGCAATACTCGGACTATTGACCTAATAAACCCTGGGAGAGAGGCGGCATGGCGAGCAGCTCGACGTCGACCGCGAGCGGCGGCGGCGGCGGCGGCGGCGGTGGCGGCCTCGTGTCGGCGTCGCCGGCCAAGCCGTGGGAGAAGGGCGCGCGGCCCGGTGCGTGCGCCTCTGTCCTGCCTCAAGCGCCCGCGGCGCGCTAACCCGGCTCTTGTGCGACGAGCAGCGGCGGACTCGCTGTCGACGCGCGCCTCGGCCCCGGCGACGCAGCCGGCGGCCCCGGCGACGGACCTGGCGGCCACGACGGGGCTCGGCGCGGCGTATAACTCGCCAGCGTCCAGCATGGGCGCGCTCGGCGCGGCGGGGCTCGGGACCTCGCCCTACGGCTCGACCTACGGCTCGACCTACGGCTCGACCTACGGCTCGGGGTACGGCTCGACCTACGGAGCCGGCGGCGGCATGTACGGCTCGGCCTACGGGGCCGGCGGCGGCATGTACGGGGGCGGGTACGGCTCGGGCTACGGCATGGGCTCGTACGGAGGAGGGTACGGCGGCGGGTACGGCGGCATCGGCGGGTACGGCGGCATGTCGCGCTTCGGCTACGGCGGCGGCATGGGCGGCGGGCTGGCGGACCCGAGCCAGTTCGGGTGGCTCGCCAGCATGAACCAGATCGTGGGCTCCATCGGGCAGATCACTGAGGTGCGTCCGTGGCGCGCTCGCTGTTGCAGCGTCCGACGACCGACTGACTGATCGGCTGGCTGACCGCAGATGCTCGGCATGAACGCGGAGGCACTCAACTTCTGCATCGGTACGAGGCGCGCCGGGCCCTGCGCTGGTCGCTACGCCACTGACCGAGCGACTCGTGCGCATCCACAGGCAGCTTCGTGCACTTCGTCGAGCGGATAGGCGCCATGTGCGCGGGCTTGGCCGCCATGGTGTCGCCGCGGCCGCAGTTCCCGCCCGGACACCCCCGACACGGTAGGATTCATCCCGGCGCCAATACAGCGGTGACGTCGCTTTACTGACGGGCCGACGGTCCCATTGACGGGTATGCTGGCGGCAGGCGAGCCGCCCGTGACGGAGGAGGAGGAGCGCAGCCGCCTCCGCCGCGTGCGCATCTTCCAGTTCCTCGTGACCATGGCGGCGCTCGCGATCGTGTACCGCGGCGCGCGGTGGCTGGCCAAGCTCCGCAGCGCGGGCCGCCGGGCGCTGGTGGCGCCGCCAGCGCCGCGCGCGCGCCGCGACCTGGAGTCCATCTTCCAGCACACGGTCGGCCCTCGCTTCTGATCCAGAGTAGTAGTAGCAGTAGTCGCGCCAAGAAGGGATTGGGGCGACGCATGGACGGACGGTGACGTTAAGTATATAGCAGTTTAGCAGTCGCTGCATTGCGTCGCGTCGGGTCTTGCTCGGCGCCTCAGCCGCCGCTGATGGGCGGGATCAGCGCCACCTCGTCGCCCGGCTGCAGCGCGACGCCGTCGTCGTCCGCGTACTCGAGGTTGCGCGCGAGCGCGATGCCGGCGATCGCGTCCGCCGCGCTCGGGTATTTGGCGCACAGCAAGCGCCGCAGGTCACCCAGCGTCGGCGCCGCGCTCCCCTCGCCGCCCTCTTCGCCCTCGCCCACGCGCACGGTCTCCTCGCGCAGCCCGACGGCCTCGCGCGCCGACGCAAAGTACAGCACCTTGACCTCCATGACGCCCGCCGGCCGGCGATGTTCAGGATGTGTTGGCGAGTTGAATGCTATTGGACAGGATTTCCTGTTCAATCGAATAGCCCATCAAACAGCCTGTGTAACCCTCTCTTTTTGGGAGTCTAGTCTGTTGGCCAGGAAATCCCGTGTACCCTTCGCCTGTCTGTAACCTTTCCCTTCCGAGCGGATCCCCACTCAGCGATCTTGAGCAGGCGCATGACGGCGGCGGCGGCGGCGGCGGCGACGCGCAAGAAGCCCTGGCGCTGGCTCTGCGCGCTGGCGTTCCCTTGTGGTGGCGCGGCGCTGGCGCCGGACGAGGTGGCGGCGGCGGTGGAGCGGACGGCCGAGGCCGAGCGCCGCGAGGAGGAGTTCCTGCAGCAGGTGCTGGAGCGGGCCCGGCGGCCGGACGAGGCCCGCGAGGCGCCGCCGCAGGCTGAGGCGGTGGCCACAGCGCTCCACTGGCTCTGCATCGCGGTCCTGGCGCTCGAGGGCGCTGCGTTGGGTGCGCTGGCAGCCGCGGCGGCGCTGCCCTCGTCCGTGCAGCGCGACCTGCTCGGCGTCTCGGCCGTGGTCGCTGGCGCCTCGGCCGCGGTGTCCACGCTCGGGTGGCTCGCCGTCCGCCGGCGCAGCCTACTAGGTGTCCGCGTTTTTCTGGTGCTGAGCGTCGCGGCTGCTGCGGCGGGCGTGCTGCTCCAGAGCGAGCTCCGGCTGGTGCGCGGGAGCCAGCGGGAGCTGCGCGCGGCGCTCCACGGCCACGGACCGCGGTACAGCCTGACGGAGACGGACAGAGAGACGATCCTAGACGGCGGGCGGCCGCCGTCGCTCACGCAGCGTTTCCTCTTCGATGGGCCTGCGTGGTTCCTCTCTCGGCTCGAGCGCAGCTGCGCCGCCGACCCCGTGGCCAACACGACCGAGCCGGCGCTGCTGGCTGGCAGGGAGCCCGGCGCGCTGCGGTGGGACTTCCGCAACACGACGTGTGTGGACGAGCTGCTGGACGCCAACATGGACGCGGAAGCCGCCACTCAGATAGTCGCGAAGCTGATACTCGCAGCCATCGCGGCCCAGGCGGCGCTGGCGAGCGCGCTGCTGCTGGTGGCCGACGCGGAGACGTTCAAGCGCCGCGACTCGCAGCGATACAGGCAGTCAGACCGTCTCTCGCGTCGCCAGAGACGAAAGCGAAGCAGACCGACCGGCAAGGCCCGATCGGCTCACGACCAAGCGCGTCACCGACTGTGGGATGGCTCGGTCCTAGTGCTGGCGCTCGCGATAGCGGTCCTGGCGTCCACTGTAGCGACGGCGAGCTGGCAACTGCTCTACTCGTGCGCGTTCGACTCGTCAGTCGCCGACCACCGGCTGCTCGGCCTGGCCTTAGGCTCGAGCTCGCTCACACTGATCGGCCTGACGCTCGTCCGACTCACTTCCAAAGCCTGGCTGGGCGGCTGCGCTGTATCCTGCGGCATCGCGTTCGACATCTACGCGCTGCGCGCGCTAGCCGGCCTTCCAAGCGCTCTACACTCACGCTTTGACGGTGCGGGATTATGGGTCCCCAGGTTCGACCAGGCGCCAGCACCGCCGCAACTCAAGACCTGGTACGACGAAGCGTCCCGACAGCATTGCTCGATCGTGACGCATTGGCTGTCACACATCTGCACGCCGGTGGAAGCGATGGCCTACAACGACACGACGGGTCTTGTCGCTGCCTTGGAGCTCAACGAGAAGCAATCAACTGGGTGGGACGAGACTTGCCAGATCGAGTTCGCCAGGCTGCTGGCGAACACCATCGCGGTGCTGTCGCGATTCCTGGCGCTGCTGCTCGCGTTGGAGCTCCTGCTCCTGCTCCTGCTCCTGGTCGCAGCTCCTGGGCTGCGTGCTTCCGTCTCGTGGCTGTGGAGCGGCTGCTGCCTCCGGTGGCACCGCTGCAGCTCACGACTCGCTCAGTCGGCCGCATCCTCGCCCCGATCATCGCAGGCGGACCAGCCGCTTGTGACCGGCAAAATGCTCCAGCAGTCGTCGCTGGAGTACTCGGACGCTCTGAGACGCTACTTGTCCAGCGTTCGGTCGACCGATGAGGCTGTTCGAGAGCAAGAGAGCGCCGCGTTCGAAGAGGAGTGGGCACGGAAGACCCGCCGGCAACCCGAGTCGGCTCCGAAGGCGTCGACTTCGGAGTTTGCGTCCTCCTGGCTACCGAGCTATCGAACAATGGCGGCTGTCAGTACCCACAGCACGAGTGACAGCGTTATGATCGCCGAGCGCGACTTTGAGGCCATCGTTCGCTCGCTGGTGGTCCGCCGCCTCGTCAATCGGTGCAAGTTGGACGTGAGTATGAGCTTGTCGAGCGACGGGCAGCTGCTATTCATGCAGCTCTCGGCGTCAGACAACGTCCTCATGGCCCGGCTGTGCGATCTGGACGAGTACGAGCTTCAGTTCGCGGACGCCATCGACCCCGGGCGTTCGTTCTGGCAGCAGCGCGGCGAGATGGAGAAAGATCTCAAGGTGCTGGAGCCGCACGAGGTGAAGCAGCAGTTCAAGCTGCTTCAGCGCGAGATTTCCGCGGAGAACAGCAGCTCTACAGGACCGGCGTCGGTGCTTGGGGTCCAGCGGCAGGACGCCGAGTGGTTCCCAAGGGAGTCGCTGGTCCAAGTGTCGGCGCGGATACATGCGCTGCGTCGCATCGCCTGCTTTGCGCGTAAGGAATGCCCGCGTCCGCCCGCCATCGACTGGTACCATGCCGCCGCTCGCGTGCGGTACTCTCCCCGGCCCCAGCTGCAGTTCCTGTACAAGAAGTACCCGAACAAGCTAGACGTGGCCACCGGCGTGGTGCGCCGCGCCTCGGTGCTGCGCACTGTCGACTGCCTGCGCGCCACGCGATTGCTGCTCAACGAGGAGTTCGACGTGGATGCGATGCTCGAGAACGGCTTGCTGGCGTCGTTCCAGTGCTTGCACAGCGCGAGTCGCATGGATTTTAACTCCCGAGCAGCTCTGGCGTCGAGCTGGATTGCCTTTTGGCGCCGCCCGCAGCAGGAATCCACCGCGGTGAGGCAGCAAAGCGACAAGGAGAACGCGAGCGAATCGCCAGCTCAGCATCGACCAAGGTGGTGGAGCAAGTGGAGGTGCTGCCAGTTGGCGTCAGAGCTGACAGGCGAGGTTTCGAGTGCGCTGGCAAGGTGGATGCCGCACCGCCAGCCGATCCAGGACATTCGCGACTACTTCGGCGAGCGTATCGCGTTCTACGCTGCGTGGAGTGGGCTGTACGTGCAGCTGATGACTCTACCGGCGCTTGTAGTGTCGAGTGTGGCGGCATACGCGGCGTTTACGGGCGAAACACCCCGCGACAGAGTCTTTTCCACGCTGTGGAGCTTTTACCAAGCTCCAGTATCCGTGGGCCGGGACGGTGAGGACGGTGATGGGACTGCAAGCATCGCGACTGGTCGTTTGGGAGCCTTCGATGCCGGCGTGGGTATCGCCATGACGCTCTGGGCTCTCCTGTTCGCCAAGGCTTGGGAGCGCCAAAGCGCTTGGTACCAGCTGAAGTGGGGGAGCGCGAGCAGCACGGACGCGCGCTTGCCCGAGCGCGTCGACACCGACGAGTACGGCCCCTTGCTCCTGCTCGGCGCGCAAATGGCGCGTCAGGCCGCGTCCTGGGGCTGTGTCGCTCTGTTGGTATGTGGCAATGCTGTGCTGGTGCTGGTGCTGGTGCTCGCACAAGGTCGCGCCTTCTCCACTGGCTGGGCGCGCGACGTTCGGGTGACTGTGGTCATGAGCTGCGCGTGTCAAGCGGCAGTGATCCAGTGGTTCGGCGGGAATAACCGAGGCGGTCGCGGCTCTGGTTGCAGCGGAAGCATTGCGTCGCGTCTGTCTATGTATCTGAGCAAGTGGGAAGCCCACAACGACGACGACGGCTTCGAGCGCGCGGTGATACTCAAGCTGTTCGTTATGCAGCTCGCCAACAGCCTCACAGGTCTGCTGCTGCTGATCGCGCTCGGAATCCGTGTGGACGTCGAAGATTCGTCATCACCGTCGCTTCTTTTGCTGCGTTTGCTGCCGCCTCTGGCGCTCCCGGGCGACCGCTGGGGCTTCTCGTCTCTCCAAACCCTGGCCAGCGACTATGAGCGCGAGATCGCGCCGGCCGTGGACACGCTCGTCCAGATCCAGACGCTGCTCGCCTTCATCTTCCTCGCGCGCATCGGTGCTCAAGCGCTGGCACTCGTAGGGCACGCACCGTCCATCGCTTCGGCGCTCGGACAGCACAGCCAGAGCGCGAAGGACAGCGAAGATAACCGCAAGCCGGCGGCGGTGCGGCCGTCACTTGCGCCGCGTCCCGAGTCTCTCGAGGCCGAGCACGAGCTGAGAGTCTACAGCGGGGTTGCCGACGGGTACGCCGACGTGGTGGCTCAGTTCGCAATGGTCGCCATGTTCTCGAGCGCTCTGCCTATAGCGCCGCTGCTGGCGCTGGTTGATGGCGCTCTGGCGCTGCGGGTGCACGCGGTGGAGCTGAGCTGCCTCACGCGACGCCCAGAGCCGGAGGTCTGCGACGGCATCGGTCTCTGGTCCGACTGCGTCCGCGTCGTCACCAAGCTGGCGGTCGCCTCGACTATTGCGCTCGTGGGCTTTCGTCTCTCTTGGCCCTCTCCTCTGTCGGAGTCCGAGCTGCTGCAGCGGCTGAGCGCGTTCTTGGCGAGCGTCGCAGGCTGCTGGCTACTGATGGAGGCGCTGTGGCTCGCGGTCCCCAACGAAAGCGAGCGGCTCCAGCAGACGCGCCGACGGCACGCGTTCCTGGTGCAGCGGTACGTGTTTGGCGACAGCGACGAGAGCAACGACAAGGCGAAGGGCCGCGACAGCAAGGGCAGTCTAGCCAGACGCACGGACGTCGTTCGGGAGGAGGAGGTGGACGAGCTGCTGGCCGAAGCAGGCGAGCGCCGAGAGTCGATGGACACGCAGGCGTCGCTAGATAACGTCCAGGAGCGGCTGGAGCTGCTCCAGCGCCTGGACGTGGCGATGAAACGGCGCAGAGAGCCGATGGGGGCCGCGTTTGGGCCGGCGGTGGCTCTCTCGACGTCAGAGCGGCCAGCACGAGCGCCTACTCCGACGCTAGAGCCGTCAGTTCCGTCTCTAGTGGCGGCGCTGACTGAAGAGGGAGCGCAAGACTCTGCTCGAGATAGCGGCGACGGCGGCCGGGAGAGCCCGAGCAGCGCTAGCAGCGACGAGAGCGACACAGACTCCGGACAGCCGGCCGAGCAGATGATCGTCGGGTACTTCCGGCCTGTGGCGCGGCCCCACGGCAGCGTTCGCGCGTCGAGCGTCGAGCAGCGGCCTCCATCGGCCTCCATGTCCACGCCAGCGGCCCCGTCGACCGCCGCCATGGCGACGCTGCGGCCGCGAGACCAGCCGCCGATGCAGCGGTTGTCGAAGCTGTTCACGCGCGCGACGCCGGCGCAGGTCCGCGACTCGGCGCAGCGCTCGGGCTCCCAACCAGCCGCGAGCCGCGGGTCGGAGGGCCGAGAGCGCGCGGACGACGGTCACGCGGTGGACCTGGGTGGCATGGACGCCATCGCCGAGGCGGCGCGGCGCCAGCGGCTCAAGTTCGACGGCGAGCCAAGCGCGCTGCTGCGAGCGTCCGCAGAGTCGGGAGGGTTCTCGCCGAGCGACGACGGCGCGGACGCGAGTGACGAGCAGCGACGGCGGCCCCGAGCGCGGCGCGCCAGGGGCTCCGTCGTGGCTGGCGGCGCGCCGGCGCGGCACTCGGCGACGGTGCTGGCGGGCCTGGAGGCCGTGCGCGAGGCCTCGAGCCGCCAGCAGTTCGACTTTTCGTCCGACGGCGAGTCCGGCTGGGCGTGACCAAGCAGGCGGCGGCCTTCGTTCATTCACCGAGTCCGTCGGTCTCACGGACGCCTACGCTGCGCTGCGCTGCTACCCCGTCGTGGGCCACTGCGGCGGCGACTCTGGTGCCGGGTGGAAGCCCAGGTGGAAGGCATTCGGCGTCCGCAGCTGCAAGTGGGCCGGCCAGCCGCCAGCATCAGTTAGCCCAGGCTCTTGGCGCAACGACACACGGCCGCTAGCGCACCTGTCCGTCCGGCGAGGCCTCGCCTCGGTCAAGTCGGTCGAGTCGGTCGAGTCGCCGCCGCTGCTGCTGCTGCATCTGCTCCATGAACGTGTGCGAGACCGGCGGCGCGTCCTCGCCTGGCGCCGGGCCGAAGAAGCCCTCCTGGCTGCGCGCCGTGCGCCGTCGCAGGTCCTGGCGGCTGACGGGCGCGAACTTGGCCTCGAAGTCGCGGCCGCCGCGCCAGCGCTCGGGCGTTAACTGCCGGAACTGGGGCGCCGCCGGCTCGCGGAAGGGCGATGGCGCAGCGCCGGCGTTCAGGCGCGCCGCCGCCGCCTGCCGGTCCAGCTTGGCCTCGCTGCGCGGCAGCGTCTCGAAGCGCGGCGCGCGCGCGGCTGGCGAGCGAGGCGCCACGCGCGTGGTGGGCGGCAGGTCGCGGACGTTGAGCGTGGCACCGCGAGCGACCTCCAGCTGGCGCGAGAAGGCCGCGAAGCGCGCGTGGGCGGCCAAGGAGCAGCGGTCCGGCGCGTCCGAGGCCATGGCGGAGGGCGAGATCTAAAGTGAGCGGCTGGGTGGGTGCCGCGGCGCAAATAGACACCAAGAGATGAAGAGACCGAGAGGCGAGGAGACCAAGTGACCAAGAGACCAAGAGACCAAGTGATTATGGCGTCTTGAGCTCGTTGTTGCTGATTGCGAAGTGAGTCTATTCATCCTGTTAGAATTCGCTGCCATCGGCGGCGTCCAGCGGCCCACACGACAGCCTCCATGGCTCTCAGGGTGGCAGCGCCGCCGAACGAGTGGACCAGAGCGCGAGCTCCGGTCTCTCTCTCTCACTAACTATCTGCCGCAAAGACCCGCAACGTACCAAATCCTCCATGCACTGCCGCTGCGTGCCCCCGCGCGGCAACGAGCGAATCTGCACTGCGTCTGGCTTCTTGATCGCTGATCCCGCCACAGTGATGAAGAGAGCAGGAGACGAAGAGACCGAGAGACCAAGCGATGGAGAGACCGAGAGATGAAGAGACCAAGTGGCCAAGTGATGAAGAGACTAAGCGATGAATAGACCGAGCGATGAAGAGACCAAGCGATGAAGAGACCAAGCGATGAAGAGACCGAGAGACGAAGAGACCGAGAGACGAAGAGGGCGTTGGCATTCACTCAGGTCGACTGCTGTGCTGCTGCGGTCGGCAGGCCACTCGCTCCTGCGGCCGCTCACGCGTCGCACTGTGTGCTCCACCGCCACTCGTAGTGCTGCAGCGCGTTGGCGAAGTGCACGAGGGCGGCGGCGACGACGAAGAGGTGCCATAGCTGGTGGCTGGAGAAGAAGACGTCGAAGCGGCCGGGGTAGAGCCGCTCGGGGAACTTGGTCGCGTAGACGACGGCGCCGACCGTGTAGAGTGCGCCCATGAGCAGCAGCGGGCCGAGCATGACGGTCACGTGCGGGTCGAAGGGCCCGAAGCGCCAGACGAGGTGGCTGACGGGCACGAGCCCGAAGAAGCCGAGCGCGAGGAAGATGCCGGTGCGCGCCACGAGGTACTTGGCCGTGTGGAAGGAGGGCAGCAGCGTGACGGTGAAGGTGACGGCGGCGAGCACCGAGATGACCGCGAGGTACGCGCGGCGCAGCGCCGGCTGGCAGTAGAACGAGTAGTAGATGACGGGGAAGAAGGAGCCGGCGATGAGGATCGAGATGCCGGCGTAGTCGAGCCGCGAGAGCAGCGTGTAGGCGCGGCGGCTGTAGACGAACATGAGGTGGAAGATGGCGCTGCACGTGAGGCACACGACGGCGCTGGCCATGAAGACGAAGATGGGCCAGTGCGGCACGTCGTGCGCCGCGTCGACGGTCGCCAGCACGCGGATGCCGTTGCGCACGCTGTCGGCCAGCGCGTCCAGCTCGGCCAGAGCCAGGTGCACGGGCAGCTCGGCGCCGCCCAGCTGGGTGGCCGCGTCCTGCACGAACGCCGAGAAGCGCTCCGTGCGGCGGCGCAGGTTCTCGCGCAGCAGCCGCGCGTGCGCATAGTCGGTCGTCACGATGCGCTCGTGCAGCGCCAGCAGCTCGGCGCGCAGCGGCTCCAGGTGCGCGCCGGCGGCCTCAGCCAGCCCCTTGACGTGCGCCTCGAGCAGTCCGTGGAAGCGCTCGAGGCTCGGCAGCTGGTGCAGGCTGTGCTCGAAGATGGCGCCAGCCAGCTCGTAGTACTGCCGCTCGCGCGCCGGGTGCATCGTCGCGCTGCGCGACCGCGGGCAGTGCGCCGGCAGCGCCGTCAGGAAGAACAGCCGCGCCGTGTGCCGCCCGCGCAGCAGCAGCGCGCGGTGCGCCGTCGCGTCCGCCGCCAGCCCCGGCGTCAGCTCCCAAGACGAAGCCGAAGCCGGCGGGCTGCACCAGCGCGCGGGCGAGGCGGCGACGGCGGGCGACCCGTCCAGCGCGCAGACGTCGGCCAGCGACGCCTTGGCGTCCGTGGCGGCCCCGCGCGCGCCCAGCGCGTCGCTGGCCAGCGCCAGGTAGAGCATGAGCGCGAGGAAGAGGAGCGAGCCGAGCATGTGCGTCCACACGTTGAGCGTCTCGTTGTGCAGCTCGAAGAGCGAGCGCACGCAGTCGCGCACGGAGTAGTTGAGCCGGTACCCCGACCGGATGTACGAGTTGTCGGCCAGGTACGCGAAGCCCTCCTGGTGCAGCCGCTCGAACGAGTGCAGCCGCTTCTCGGCCTTCGCCTTGGTCGCGTTGGTCGTCTCATTAGTCGCCGTCTTGGTCGCCGTCTTAGTGGCGTTGGGCGCCGCCTTGGGAGTGGAGGAAGACGCGGCGCGGCTGCGCAGCAGCATGTGGTGCCCGGTCTCCATGGACGCGGCGGGCTGCTCGGAGCGCGGGCGATCGCGGACTGGGGCAGGAGAGCAGAAGAGACCAACTGGCGGCGGTCGCGGTGCCGCTTTAGCTTAGCGCGGCGCGGTTTCTGTGCTCAGTCGCAGCAGAATCGAGGTTGATTCAGTAGACTGGAACGCGCAGGCGTTGGTGGAGTACTGAGTTGAGAGGGGAGAAGGGGTCTTGTGACTGACGCCGGGCCGTCAGCTTTGCGTCTTGGCCAATCAGCGCGGGTGATGAAGTCACCCCGCCAAAGACGATGAAGTCGTTGGATGCGTATAGCCGGATGATTGATTTATTTGTCAATATAGTGTCTGGTTTTCTCAGATTCATTTTGGCTTGATAATTGTAAATGACTGGTTGGATATACGCGTATACTACACGTCGAGGGGACGGCGCTTTGTTCCGCACCTCACGGTACGCCCCACGCGTCGCAAATTGAAGTGCCGCGGCGGATCCTGTCTTTTCGTCCACTCGCGCGCTCTTTCCTCATATTCCCCCTCTCCCATTGGCCGAAACCCCGTCTTATATCCGCGTGTCACCCCCCTCACCAAGAACAAGAAATCAGCCCACACCCACAAGCGAGAAGCTACACCAAGGAGAAGACCAAGAAGACCAAGAAGAGCGAGAGAGAGCCATGGCCGAGGCCGTCAAGCCGCTGCAGGAGCTGCTGGGCAAGCTGGCGGCGCGTCTGGCGCGCGTGGAGGCGCAGGTGGGGCTGTCGCCCGCCGCGTCGCCCGTGGAGCAGCAGCAGCAAGGTCAGCAGGAAGACCAGCAAGAGGAGGAGGAGCTGTCGCCGGCGCTGGTCGCCTACGACGAGTACGTGGCGCGCCTGCTGCCGCCGTTCGTGGCCGTGAGCAAGCGGCTGGGCGGCGACGCCGAGCGGCTGGCCGAGCTGACGGGCCAGGCGTTCGCGGCCCAGCGCGCGTACCTGCTGATGGCGAGCCGCTGCAAGAAGCCGGCGGCGCTCAACCCGGAGCACCTGAAGGACCTGCAGGCGTGCATCAAGGAGGTGAACGCGCTGCGCGACAACCGCAGCGCGTTTGCCAACCACCAGAACATGGTGAACGAGGGCATCCAGGCGCTCGGCTGGATCTGCGTCGAGCCGGCGCCCAAGCCGTTCATCGAGTCGTACGTCGGTGGCTCGGACTTCTGGGGCAACAAGATCCGCGTCCAGTTCAAGACGTCCGAGCCGGACCAGGTCGAGTTCGTCGCGTGCTTCAAGGTGCTGCTCACGGACCTCATGGCCTACGTCAAGGCGCACCACACGACGGGCGTCACGTGGAACCCCAAGGGCGGCGACGTCGCCGCCTACTCGCCGGCCAAGGCGGCGGCGGCAGCCACTCCCAAGGCGCCGGCCGGCGGCATCAACAGCGTCTTCGCCGGCATCCGCTCGATCGACCAGAGCGCGGGCCACACGGCCGGGCTCAAGAAGGTGACCAAGGAGCAGCAGACGTGGCGCAAGGAGTTCGCCGGCGGCGAGTCGGCGCCCAAGCCGGCGGCGGCGGCGGTGCCCAAGCCTGCGGCGGCCAAGCCTGCGGCGGCCAAGCCAGCGGCGGCCAAACCGCCCGTGTGCCAGGAGCGCAACGGCAACTGGCAGATCGAACACCAGACGGCGGCGTCGGCCGCGCCGCTGACGGTGAGCAACATCACGATGAAGCAGCAGGTGTACGTGTTCGGGTGCGACGGCGCGACGCTCGTGCTGGAGGGCAAGGCCAAGAACATCGTGCTGGACAGCTGCAAGAAGACGAAGCTCGTGTTCGACGACGCCGTGTCCAGCATCGAGATCGTCAACTGCAAGAACGTGCAGGTGCAGGCCAAGGGCAAGGTGCCGTCCGTGGCCATCGACAAGACGGACGGCTGCCTCGTGTACGTGTCGTGGGAGGGCCGCGACGTGCAGTTCGTCACGTCCAAGAGCTCGGAGATGAACGTGGCCTTCCCGGCCTCGGCCGGCGGCGACGAGTACGTCGAGAAGCCCATCCCCGAGCAGTTCGTGCACAAGATCACGGACGACCAGACCATCTCCTCGGACGTCTCGGACCTGTACTCGCACTAGAGCGGCGCTGCGGTGGACGCACGCGGCAGCCCGTCGCCGCCGCCGACCGACGCCCCTCAACACGGCCACACCATTGACTGCGCGTCTCTTGCTGCCATCTCTCTCCATCTCTCTATCTGTGTGACTGCGACGCTTGACTCGTTCGCAGATACCAAGTAGATCCCCTATCACCATACATAGCATGCCCAAGAAGCCGACGCAGCCGGCCAAGTCGCCGCTTCCGCCGCCGCTGAAGGCGCGCGAGGACCCTCCGCCGCCGTCCGAAGCCGACGCAGAGGCCGCTGAGCCGCCGCCGCCGCCGCCGAGCGACTCGCCGCTGTCAGCCGACGCGCTGGCGCTCGTCGAGGCGGGCGCAACGACCGCCGAGCGCGCCGAGCGGCTGCGCGCCGCGCTGGGCGAGCGCCGCTACGCGTCCAGCGCGCGCGCGCGCGTCCGCGCCGACCTGCTCTTCGGCGTGCTGCGCTTCGCGGCGGACGACGCGCGGCTGCCGACGCGCAAGGCGCTGCGGCTGCTGGCGCTGGCCGACGAGCTGCTGGCGGTCACCACTGCCGCGTCCGCTGCGTCCGAGCCGCTCGAGCGCGTCTATGCCGTGCTGGCCGAGCGCCTGCGCGCCGCCGCCGAGGACGCGGACGCGGGCGCACGCTTCTCGGTGGCCGAGGTCGCGCGTGCGGCCGCGTTCCTCTCGTCCGCCGTCCTCCGCCACCTGCGCGCGCTCCAGCGCGTGGCCGCCGGCGCGCGACGGAGCGAGGCCGCGCTCGCGCCGCTGGCCGTCGAGACGCCGCTGCCGCCGCCGCCGCTGGCCGACGCGGTCAACTGACTGATCGGCGCGGACGGAGCGATGGATCCCGAGAGCGATGGATGCCGAGAGCGATGGATGCCGAGAGCGATGGATAAAGAGACCGAGAGAGAGTGGCAGCACGCGTATAATGGGTCGGTCTATCGTCTGACGGTCTGTCTGTGTGTGTCGCTCGCTCGCCTGATCGCTCGCTCGGTCCGTCGCTCGCCTGGTCCGTCGCGCGCTACCGCAAGACGAGCGCGCGCACGCTGTCGACGTCGACGCCCTTGAGCGAGTTGATGGTTCCGTTGAGGATGATGAAGGAGCCGACGATCTGCGTGGTGCGCACCGTGAGTCCGCGCGGGAAGAGCAGCGCGAGCGCCGTGGCGGCGGCGGCGCGCATGCGCATCGGCACAGCGGCGGGCACGCGCGACTCGGAGTGCTTGACGAAGTCGGCCATGTGCGCGCGGTAGGGCTTCTGCGGGTTCATGAGCTTCATGGTCGACAGGTTGTGCGGCACGTGCGAGAGGTAGCCCGAGACGACGCCCGCCGCCATGGACCCGAGCGCGTTGTTGAGCGCGGCGCTGGACGTGAGCGCCAGCCGCTCCTCGAAAAAGTCCGACAGCTGGTTGAGCCCGACGCCGAAGATGACCTCGCGCAGGCAGCGCGGCCAGAAGCCGCGGATCCAACGCGTGGCGAGCGACTCGGGGTTCATGTGCCCGGCGTTGAAGGCCTCGAGCAGCCCGCTGATGGGCGTCATGACGATGCCCGGCGTGACGGCCTCGACGAGGCGCACGGCCTGCGGGTGAGCGAACTGCTCGGCGTCCACGTTGCGCTCGAGCACGTGGCGCAGGCCCTTGAAACCGTTGATGTACACGACGCGCGTCGGGATCTGCATGTGCATGTTGGGGAAGAGCTGCGCCACGGGCTGGCCCGTCAGCCGCGCGTTCAGCAGCGAGTTCATGCCGCTGCGGTAGAAGCTCTCGATGCCCGCGGCGATGGACGACGCGAGCCACGGCGTCGGCTTGGCGTGCTGCTCCAGCAGCGGCGTCTGCAGCAGCGACGCCTGCCGCCGGATCTCCTTGCTCAGGCTGTGCATCACCTCGCGCGACGCCGCCGGGTCGGCCAGCACCTCGCCCAGCGCCGCCGACTCGAGCGCGAACGCCGCCACGGGCGACACGCAGCGGTACGTGACGGCGGCCGGGTCCTGCGTCATGGCGTGGTTGGCGCCGACGGACGCGCCGGCCGACACGTGGCCCAGCAGGTGCTCCTGCCCGTTAATGCGCTTGGACACCTCCAGCCGGCCCTCCGACACGATCAGCAGCTCGCGCTGCACCTCGCCCTGCCGGTACACGACGGCGTTCTTGGCCAGCGACACGGGCCGCGCGCGCGCGCAGATCTCGCGCAGCGTCGCCTCCGAGCACAGCTGGAACACGCCGCACGTGGACGCGGCCGAGACGCACGCGTCCATGGCGTCCGCGGCGTCCATGGAGGAGGGAGAAGGGAGGAGAGAGAGGAGCGCGAAGCGCGGAGGGCGAGGACGGAAGGCGGGTGGCGGCGCGAGCGCGAATGAGCGGCGAGCAGCTCGATTGCTGGCTCTGAAACACCAGAAAAGTACGATTTTGTATGCGCAGCCGCGTCCGCTTACAATCCCCAAGAGAGTCAAACCCCGAGCCCGCGAGATAACATTGGATAAAATGAGGCGTTATGCATTATGATTGGCTAAAACAACCCTCAAGGGGATGGGCGCGCAGCTCCAAGCAGAAGCACGCGGCCGCCACGCGCGCGCGTCACGCCACGATTGGACAAACGCCGCGTCGGACGCACGAATGGTACACTGTACCTTTCTTCCTCTCCTTTCGAACCCATCCATGCGTACCCATCCATGCTGAGCCCATCCTGTCCGTCACCGTGAGGACGCGAGGCGCTGCGCGCGCGGACTGCGCAGCGTCGAGCGGCCGGCCGTGGCCGCCGTCACGGGCTTGCGGCGCGGCGTCCTGCGCAGCGGGGGCAGCGGGCCGGTTGGCGCGCCGCTGAACCCGCCAGGCGCGGCCGCGAGCGGCGGCAGGCGCGCGCGCGTGATCTCCTCCAGCACGCTGGCGTCGGCCGCGGCCTCGGGCTCGGCGTCCGCGGCCCGCTGGCGCAGCCGGCGCCGAGCCCTCCGCCGGCCGTCGGCCTCCTCGCGCGCCAGCCGGTGGATGTCGTCCATGACGGGCTCGGCCGCCGCCTCCTTCCGGCGCTCGCGCGCGTCGTAGTCGACGGCGAAGCGCCACGGCCGGCGCGCGGCCTCGGCGCCGCCCTGCATGAGCACGCCAAGGCACTCGCCCGTGAGCGACCAGACGCGCACGCGCCGGTCGAAGGAGCACGTGACCAGGCTCTCGGGCTCGGTGACCGCCTGCACCGAGTACACGACGTCTGCGTGCGCCTTCCAGCGACTCAGGCACTGCACGAGCCGCGGGTCGTCGCCCGCCACGGGCGTGCCGCTCGCGAAGAAGAAGGCCGCGCCCGGGTCGCGCTTGGCGAACGTGGCCCACTCGGGTCCGTTCTTGAGCTTGCGCACCACGCCCGACGCGTCCACGCGCAGGTTTCGCCGCGGGTTGGCGCACTCGACCGGGCTGTCCAGCGGCCCCATGTTGAGCTCTGTCTCGAGCTGCAGCAGCAGCGGCAGCACGTTCCACACGCACACGAAGCCCTTGTCGTCGCCCGTGAGCACGAGGAACGACGCGAACTGGGAGCCCTCGCGCTCGCCCCTCCGCGTCGAGTGGGTCGCCAGGCAGCTCACGGACGTGGCGCCGCCGGGGCCGGACCCCGCGGTCTGCGGCGCGAACGCCTGGCCGTGGGAGCCGTGCTGGTTGCGGAAGCGGTAGACGCACTTGCACTTGTAGCGCGAGGGCCGCATGCCCCAGAAGCACACGTTGCCCGCGTTGTCGCTCGAGAGCAGCAGCGGGAACGGGTCGACGAACCGCAGCGCCAGGAGGCCGCTCACGTGCCCGATGCACGTGCCGTCGAGCCGGCCGAACTCGTAGTCCCACACCTGGAGCGAGCTGTCCGATGAGCCCGACGCGATGAGCGAGAGCGTGGGCGAGAAGCCGAGCGACGTGATGTCCGCCGAGTGGCCGCCGCGCAGCTTCCGCAGCAGGACGCCGCGCTCCGAGTCGCTCTCGTCGTGGATGCTGATGCAGCCGTCCCAGGACACCGAGATGACCGACATGAACTCGCCGCAGTAGCACAGCCGCGTGACCTCGCCCGTGTGCGCGCGGTTGTCCATCTCCGGGTACGCGAACGACTTCATGTGCGACCCGTTCAGGTAGTCGAACACGTGCACGTTGCCGTCTGCAGCCGAGCGACCCGTGAGGATGCCGACAGCGCGCAGGGGGCGAGCAGATCGACTGGACGGAGCTACGTACCGTGGTCGCCCACGACCAGCTTTCGCTCTCGGAAGTCGAGACAAAGCGCCGTCAGGTCGGACGCGCTCAGTCCCCTGGTCCAGAAGCAGCAGCAGCGCAGCATCGTCAGGGCTCCGACTCTCGTCGGCGTCCCTCGCAAGCAGCGCGCGCGCACCTGTACACGCGGAGGAGCTTGCCGGTCCGCGCGTCCCAGATCTTGACGTCCTTGCCGGCCGCGGTGATGAAGGACAGTGACGTCGGGTTGTAGAGCGCCGCGAACACCGGGTGGTCGTCGGTCAGCTCCGGGTTCTCGAGCTTCTCGTAGTCGAACTTGGTGAGCTGTCGTGTGGAGCAAGCCGCGCACTCAATCAGCGCCACTGCGCCGGCCCACGTGAGCGCAGACCCACGCACCTTCTTCCCGGCCGCGACGATCCTCTTCTGCGACGTGATGGACACGACCCCCTTGACGTCGCCCATGTTCTCGGCCGTGAAGGTCTGCATGCAGGCGAAGTTGCGAATGTCCCAGACCTTGAAGACGCCGTCGACGTCGGCCGTGACGATCTGCGGCGTGTCGGGGATGATCTCGACGCCGCACAGGCTGTTGTTGTGCCCGTGCAGCCGCAGGATGAGCTGGTCGACGTACGGGTTCCACACGAGCGCGTCGAAGTCGAAGCCCGCCGAGACGAGGAAGCGGTACTCTGGCGAGTACGCGAGCGACCGCACGCCCTTGGCGTGCCCGTCCAGCTGCTGCTTGTGCCTGCCTGTGTTAACGTCCCACAGCCGGATCGTGCGGTCCATGCTGGCTGACGCGAGCGACTCGAGCGTCGGGAGCTGCCCATGTAAGCCACATCGATGCCGCGTTAGTCGCTGGTGTCGCGTCATGCAGGAGCCGGAGCCGCGGCCGTCCGAGCGCGACCGACATTGAGCAGATCGAGGACAATGCCGTCGTGGGACCGCGTGAGCACTCGGCCGCGCGCCTCGCCGCCCATGTGGTGCCGCTCCTCCATGCGGTCGACGTCCCAGGCATAGACGATGCCGCTGACGCCGGCCGAGAAGAGCGTGGGCGAGTCGGGGTACCACTTGAGGCAGTTCTGGGACGTTGGCGTGTGGCAGCTCTTGGTCAGGCGCAGCGTGTCGTCGTCGTAGAAGCGGAACTGGAGGTCCGAGGACGCGACGATGTACTGGTCGAGCTGTGGACAGAGCATGCACCACCACCACCACACAAGCTTTGGTCACGCGCGCGCTGCCTGCAGGTGCGTCGCTCGCTCGCTGCGAACCTTTGGGAGGTACTCGGCGCACTGGACGAACCCGTCGGGCGTCTTGATGGACATGGTCTGCTCGCAGTTGGTGTTGTAGATCTTGAGGAAGGGGCTGCAGTTCTCCACTAGCGCGACCACGTCGTTCGAGGGGAAGTAGTAGACCTACGGGTGGGTGGGTGGGTGAGTCCGTCAGCGCGTCGTTCGAGCAGCGAAAGTATTCCAGAAAGCGGCTCGAGGCTCCGACGCACGTGGTCGATGAAGGTGCTGTGCTTGGACGCGTCCTCCCACGGCATGTGGTGGTACAGCTGGATGGAGCTGGGCTGGTGACTCTTGACCGTCAGGCCCGTGTCGACGATGAAGGACGTGAACTCCTCCCACTCCATGGACCCATCGCCGTTGATGTCGATCTGCGCGAACAGCTCGCACAGGTTGGCGACCAGCTGCAGCTCGGGCAGGTTGCGCAGCCGCGCGTTCTCGTCTGTGTCGGGCGACGTCTGCACGAACCGCATCATGACGAGCACGAACTCGGAAATGGACAGCCCGCGGCCCTTCTGCTGGAACTCGCCTCGCAGCGAGCTGACCTTGTCCATGTCCATCATCATCATGATGTCCATGGTGAAGCCCTTCTCCGGGTCGCTCTCGTACGGCCGCGGGTGCGCATCCTGGATCACCCTGCGCCGGCGCTTACTTAGTGCAGAGTCCGAGCGAGAGAGAGAGAGTCGGAGAAGGGGGACAAACACGGAGCGGCCACGCACTGCTTCACTTCCGTCAGGAACGCCGACGACAACTGCGTCTCCATCGCCGAGTGGTCGGCCCCCTGGCGAGTCGCAGGATGCCACATCGAAGCGGTGCGTCAAGCAAAGACAACATGCAGCAGGAGGAGCGCTTTCATTGGCCAAAACTTCAACTTACTAGTAAGTGACTTCGTTCGCAAAAGGGTTAAGTATGACACATCATTTCGTTGCAACAAAATGATGTGTCCACATACAATATATCAAGATGTCGTTCTGCAACGAAATGATGGATCAACACACAATATGTGAAGCAAGTTTACTCAAGATTCAACAACCAGCACCAAAAGTTACAAAGGCTTGATGGAAGAGTTTGTTCGCTTGAACGAAGCAACATAATATCTACAAGGGTACTGTATAACTTGACCAAAAATCGTTCTATTACTAGCCAATCGACGATCGCCACGAGCCCACCAGCAGCATCGGCATGGTCGTCATCTACGTGCTATAGCAGGCCTCGAGCCGCACCACGGACTACGACGTGACGTGCGAGGAAGCGGATGCGGTCTCGAGCGGCCGAGACTCTGAGGCTTGGTGGAATTTCAACTCTGAATTGATTTCTTACCAGGGCGGAGGTTCTAGGACCAATAAAATGCAATGCTGCGCCAGGATTGGCCGAAATAGGGCTGCGTCCCCAATTTCAGTCAATCAGAAGGTACCAGCACAACGCCACGTCGGGAGAGCCCGGTATGCGTCTAGAACCTACCTACTGATGTAATAGTTTCTGAAAGCCTACCTACAAATATAAATATCATGCCTAAAGCACCTACAAATGTAACGGGGACGGCCCCGTTTCAGTGCGTTGATAACCACCGCGTTACGTACGTCGAGGAAACCGACGACCCCAGCTACAGCATCAGCCAGCACAATAATGAGGCTCGAGGTGGTGCTGACGCAACGAAGGGTCGCGTATGGGAGATGGACGCGATTGTACGCGGCGGCCTCGCCTGCTCATGCAAGTGGAGTGGTTATATTCGTGTGTGGAAATGCAATCGCTAACTGTCCCGTATATTGCGCTAGTCGTTTCGTTGCACACACGCCCGGCCCGTCTTCATGTAACTGGGTTTACACGGTTACGGGTACTCCCGATAGGTGCGTCGCACTTAGGGACCCCGCACCTACGGGAGGTATGCCCTCCAGCTAAGTACGGCTGGAGGTTGAGTGGTCTACACGACCCCGAAGAGTACCGTGAGGTATCTTCTTTCTTATGTATATTAGGTTAGCGAGTTTTATGCATCTTTAGAACCCTCAAAGTTGATACATAGCCCCGGAACCACCCATTCCGAGGCTAGTGTGGAAAGTAGAAAACTCAGTCTCCATTTTACCAAAGAACTAGTGTTCCGTACATTTGATTTGGGGTATCCAAACCCCTAGATAAAACCGTTCGATTCAGACAGCGTGACACGCTTCCTCAGCAGCTAGTGCTGTGTGACTTCCGTCACACTTCACAAGCATCTTCGCGACCCCAAGTGCGAGGACGTCGAATTATCGATATCTTTACCACCGACGTATCGTACAGTCGCCTCTGCGGTGGACCATTCATTAGGCGACTGTGTGGTCGAGCAACTATCCTCAATCATCACATCGCTTACCTAACACTTCTCGACTAGATTCGCTGGCAACGTCCATATTGCGGTTACCATACTCAAGACTATTCCCTATATCAGTTACTAAGACCGGTAGAAATAACCGGATTTTGAAAAATCAAATTTGAATTTTGGCGCTCAAAATAGTGCAACAGAAAGGAGAGTGTGTTGGTGTCGTGGAGATGCAGTTACACCAATGTCAACGCTTAAAGTGTCAAATTTATGGCTCGGCATCGAAATCCCACTCAATATCGTCTCCGAGCTCGATGTGGTCGGCGGCAGCGACGTAGTTGTCCTCGACTTTGATGCAGTGCTCGACGTATTTTTCCCACTCTGTTGCTGCGAACGTGTCAACGAATGAG